>JAAAQI020149877.1:0-10879 GCA_011800005.2 Stichodactyla mertensii
TAGGTTTCTGGTTCTCTGGAGTTGAGATTCTTTTGTCTTGCCCTCCAAATTCAGCTGCATTCCGACGTGCTGCAAAGGGCCTATAGACCTAATCACCTTGGGCGTAATGTTTTCTGATTTCAGACCACGTGTCATTCCCATGAGAATAAGATTCTTTGTTTGAGGCTCATCCATATTGTTTCTTCTCAAGCGTTTCCGAGAAACAAAGAATCATATTCTCAAGAGAATGCACGTGGTCTGAAGTGGGAAAAAGTTACGCCCAAGTGAATTTGATGAATAGAAGTATCTTTCTTCCCATTTCCTTGTTTCTTGTTCTTGACTTTCAAGGGCACTTTGCATAAATAGAGTAGAATGTCATCCTTCACTGCACATGAAAACTAATGTTAATGCAAAGTGCCCCTAAAACTTGATGCAAGTGAGCCAAAACGAAATCCTTTATGGGTCGTAAGAAAACAATGTGTCGACCACTTTCCATGCATTGCCAATTCCCTGGGTACACACAAAGCATTAAATCGAGGCTAGGAGGTAATTTGTAGCTCGCACCTTCGACTATATGCTTTGTGTTTGACCAGTTAACAGTATGTAGAGCTGGTGCCCGGTATACACTTATTTTAAAGGCCAGAAGTCATAGCATCGACTGACCGCAAGGGATGTCGGGACGTTTAATTGTAATTAATTTATTCATGGGTTCACTTGATCCCGCGCTACAACTTTCCACGCTGTCTTCAGTTCTGCAGGTGAATATGTGTATACATACCTATACATGCGACCTGGTGCAAACATGGTTCAAACACCACCACTGCTGGTAAATCCGAACACACGACACACTCTTTCTTGGTATCTTGTTCAATTTTAATGACGCTCACCACTTCAGCCTACAGAACAGCAGGATAGAATAAGTTCAACGGCGGTTGGATGTAGAGGGGAGTGCGTTGTGCATTAATAGACTGACAAAGGTTTCCTGACACGCGCACCTGGTTTCTTGCTCTACTTGAGGGGCACGTTGCATAAATACAGTAGCTTGTTATCCTTCACTGCATATGAAAATTTTTGCGTTCCTGCAAAGGGCCCCTCAAATTTGATGCAAATGAGCCAAAACGAAAAGCAGCGTACAGACGGCTTTGGCCGAACTCTCTGGTTAGTCGTGGATAGCGGTGTTGGAGCCAAAATCTCCAGCTGACCCGTAAATGGTTTCGCCTGCCATACGGGCACGCGCACTCTTGATCACGTCAGCCTGCAGTCCATCGTGAAATGGATGCACGCTCTCGCTCGCGAATTAACCAATCACAGCGCGCGCTATATCGTGGCTATGTTATAAATTCAGTTTTAACTGAAAAAAAGTCTTGTCTTTACGCAAACTCACTATAGCAATATGCAAGTTAAACAAGGGATAGACTCACGATACCTTGCACTGAAAACACACTTTAAACAAGTGACCACAGCTATAACAGACCACCGAGTGACCACACGGCAGGAACTGACTGTCCACCCGCTCGTTACACAGTCGACAAGCACTCGGGGTTCCCATGGAAACAGCTGACTTATCATTTGTCTGGGGTGGAATAGCGTATTGTTTGTCAGACTCGGGCCTGTCGCGACAAAAGAAAACAAAGAAAAACAGTTTAAGGTTTGGAATTGATTTTCAAGGACTATTAAAAAAATTGGTAAGGGAAGTACAATTGAAAGAGAAGGAAACCTGGGCCCCGTCCACACTAAGCGGGATAAATTTGAAAACGCATTGTTTTTATTCCTGCGGGTTAGGACTTACGCCCGCACTGAAATGGGACCAACGAAAACCCTCTCAAAGGTGGGTCAATCTGAAACTGACGTCGGCTAAGCATTTTAGTGTAGACAGCGAAAACCAGAAATTTTTGAAAACGATGACGTAACGATGGTCATGTGGTCTCTGTCACAGTCTTCTTCGGCCATTGATCCAAAAGGGCAGACGAATTAGCGCTTGCCCAATCGTACTTTCAGGCGTTTCTAGTACCAATCGAGTATTTCAGTATGGATAGCAAAATCGATACAAAGATAATAATATGTACGGAAAAGATTTTATGCGTTTTCGGGACGAAAATGCCACTTTCAAATTTATCCCGCTAAGTGTGGACCTAGCCCTAGAGATGTAAAGCAGACAGACTGCTCGGGCTTACATGGCAGGTTCTCCTGCAGTAGCTTGGCCACTAGAGGATGCTGTTCTTAGTATGCTTGCTAATTCTCTATCATGACACAAGTCCAGGCAGGTATTGTTGTCGTTATTCTTTAGTGTGGTGTCAGCGCCATGTTGTACTAATAGGCGAACCATGTCCAGTGTAACGGGCTGTAAATAGCATGCAATAGAGCAGTTTGGGTATGACTGTGAAAAGTTCGCGTCACGAACACGGTAGTGACAACGTCAAGGCACGTTAAAATTCTAGAAAACATCACGGTCGTGACACGGCACGCTCAAGCGTTGTTCACACTAGCGTCGTAATCGTAAGCAACGTACGCAGACTCAGTAGCGTATTTATCACTGATGTGTGAAAAGGACAAGGACTGTTAATGAGTAGTACGCTACTGAGTCTGCGTACGTTGCTTACGATTACGATTACGATTACGATTACGACGCTAGTGTGAACCAGGCTTTAAGGCCAGACCGTGTCGGTAGCTTTTCGCAGTCAAACGAAATCTGCTATTAATATTATTAATTTATTAGGTCATTTATTGGCAGATATTATGTATGCCAGCAGTTAAATTTAAAACTGTTGAAGTACTCGTTAAATTCCCCGTACATTCACGCTGTCAAGCAATATTTTATGCTCAGGAATGAAATGCACGAAAATTAACAGAATCTTCAATTTTACATTGGAAGGAAACATGACCATGACATGGTCACTAGTAATCACGTGACTTACGTCAGAATGAGTCCCATGATTGGCTACTGCTGTATGTAATGGTGTATCGCCCACATCATCTTGTATGTTAGTATCTGCTCCATGTTCCAGCAATTCTTTGATGATATCCAGGTGCTTTTTATCCACAGCCAATAGCAGGGCAGTCTGGTGGTTTTCATTCACATGGTTCACTTCACAGCCACTCTGAAATACATTTAAAAAAAGAATTGGTTATACCGCCACCCGATTAGCTCAGTTGGTAGAGCATCGGTCTGTTGTGCGGGAGTTCAGGCCGGACTAACACTCAGGGTCTTAAAATAATACGACACCGAGCTCTGCGGGGCTTGAACTCGGGTCGCCTTAGTGAGAGGCGAGCGCTCTCACCACTACGCCACCAGTGTTTCCCACAAAGTTAAACATTACCTGCATGAGTAAAGTCTGCACAGAACCAATGTGGCCGTTGAGTGACGAGAGGTGTAATGCAGTAAAGCCATCATCTTTTGGTCTGTTTAACATTGCAGGATTCTTGGAGAGAATTAAGGTCAGAGCTCTGAAAGTAAATACCCAAAATATTATCTTAAAATACATTTTAAAGCTAGAGGAGAAGGGGTTCTGGAACACTCGGGACCCTATCTCAAAGATTTTTCAGCTAAGTAAAATAAATCTTAAAGTGTAATAAATAAAGTGTTAAGTTTAGTTACACTGTGCAAATATCAAAAAGAAATTCCCCAACATTTATCTCATTAATGTAAATTTGTATAATTACAGAAAATGATGGTCAGTAATCTAGGTGTACTTACTCATTGCGTCCCTTTAGAGCTGCTCGATGAAAACAATTAAAACCTTGCTGATTGACTAAAGTCAGATTACAAAGATTACTATTGATAATAATATTAATAATATCTGGTCGATTCTTGGTTATAGCATCATGGAGAGCTGTGTCCCCTGAAGAATCTTGTACATTAACATCGCAGTTTGCTTTGACTAGCACTCGTACCACATCTGTATGTCCTTTATTGACAGCGACATGTAAAGGTGTGTACTTGTTGGTGTTAAGAATATTCATGTTTGCTCCATGATGTACTAGTACTGATGCTACCAATGGTTTATTTCTAAATGAAATGTCAATAGATATTAAGATATCATTAAACAATGCTAAGTACTATTTACAATATGAGTGACCATGCTGTATTTGATCTACAAGCTCGAGCCACAGGCGAGAGATTGTAGATCAAATACAGCATGGCCATACATATTGTAAATTGCTTATGATACATCTAGGTTAGCTAGATCGTGTTTGACTAAACTTTTGAACATACATGTGAATTGGGCTGAGAAAATCAGCTTTAAAGTTTATGCAAATCAAGACGATACTGTATGAGATATACAAGCTCCTCTACGCTTCAAGCACCAGGCCTAACAAGCAAATAGTGACACCTAACAAAGGATATGAAGCACCTAAAAAAATAGTGGCCCCTGAATTGTCTTGTGTGTATATTTTGGTTTAGTGTATGTTAATAACAATTGTTACAAATGTGATAAAAATTCCAGTGACCCCAGAAAAAAACTTCATGGCTTGGTGGTTACGTGTAGGTCTAGAGGAAATGGATCAATTGGTATTGAAGGTCTCTGGTTCGATTCTTGATTGTTCTTGAAATTATTTTAATTTAAGAATATTTCAACACTTAAAAAAGTTCAAAATCAAACATTGGACAGCTATTTGCTTGTACCACATATGGAATATGTACAACCACTTCAGCTTCCCTGATCTTTACTTTACTTTGAACCCAGTTATCCATCATATCTTCTGTTTCCACAGGAAATTAAACCCACTGTATGATTTGAGGAGAAGGGGAGACAATGTAACCTACCCAAATGCAGCATAGTGGAGTGGAGTGTCACCATCATTATCCTGCAGAGAGAGATCAAAATCAGGATAGATCTTATCCTAACCATACTTGAGTTTTTCTTTCTTATATTGGAATTTAGTAGTGGTGTTTCCACAACTCATAGAGTGGCTCTTCATCCACTGATTTTGAATTGAAATTTAGAAATGATGATTTTTTCCAGGGAGGAAAACCAGAGTACCCAGAAAAAACTCAGGAGAGAACCAACAAACAACTCTACCCGCATGATAGTGAGTCTGAGTATTGAACCCGAGACCATACTAGTGAGAGGCCAGTGCTCTCCATGCTTCCTGTAATGGTACATGCATTACATGAATAGAGTGGTATTCTGCCACAATGTGATTTTTTTTTATCTGTTATCATAATTCACATGATCATATGCAATGCATGGCCCATTCTATCCTTTGATCTACAGTATTTAAGGACGTTCATGGGCAAAAGATCCTCTAGACAGATTTTTTAAAACTTTTGCATCATGAAAGAAAAACATATAAGAGGTAAAACAAGCAAATAAAAAATGAGGGTCACCAAATTCGTTTAACCACCATAGTGCGTGGAAGCTTACCTGTGTACAAATGGAGGTGCTTATATAGCAACTCCATTTGTACACAGTGCTGAGTATTATGGTTCATACTATAAACGTGAAAAGTTTCATTGAAATCAGCTTTATATTTAAAGAGTTATTTTCATTTTTTTTGATTTGCTGGAAGTCTGAGTCAACCACATGATGTCATCAGTTGCCTAATTTGCATATCAGAAAAACAGTCATATCTCTGGAACAAAAAGAGATATCAAGAAATGGTAAACACCATTCTACTTTAATAACAAATCACTACTCAATGAAAGAAGAAAATTTTTCGTGTCATATACACTTTAAGGTCATAAGTTTTATCTACAGACATAAACAAGAAAGGATACATGTATTTGAGATTAAACCAATATTGAAATGAAATTAGAAATTTGTCACAAATGTGCATCATTTGACCTGCAAATTTAATTCTGCCCCAGCTTTTAGAAGTATTTTGACCACATCTACATGACCTTGATGACTAGCAACATGAAGGGCCGTTTTACCCAGCTTAGTACTATCAACCTAAAATATTAGGAAGAAAAATAATTACTAATCAAACATTGATTAGTTACTACAACAAATGGAGCAAACCTCATTTTAGTATCCACCAAACTGTGGGCTATCACAAATCTTGTATTCTGAGGCTTCTCTACAAGGGCGCTATTCGTGATAGCTCACAGTTGAGAAAAGTGCTGGTTATGAAAAGAAAAAGAATGGTGGCTGATTTGTTTCAGACAAGTATTTGACCTACAGTTTGGTGGATATTAAAACAATTAGACCTCTTGCCCTCATGGGCCACAAGTTAAATAGCCCACTCAGCCTATGGCCTTGTGGACTATACTGTTAAATAGTCCATATAACTTTACTCTTGTAGAACAGATGACATTCATAACTGTCCAAAAGATTACACGCAGCTGCACTTATCCATTCAAAATGCTCCTGAAGGCATAACAAAACTCTAACCTACCTTTGTAGGGTTAGTCCCTAGAATATCCCTTACTCTGGTATACTGCCCAAGCCCAGCAGCACTGATCAGCTGAGATGTGACATCACAAGCAGAGACGGTCATTCTTTCAAGTACTGGTGGTAAAGAAGTTTCTAGAATGTAAAAGTAAAATATATGATACATTCAAATATTGGTCCAATGATTTTTACTGTATTTGGTTATTATTGCTTTAAAATGTAGGTTGGACAAACAGGAAAAACATTTCTCGGGTGGGGGGAAGGTCCTGAATACTAAGGGTATATTTTATTATCATCCAAGGAATCTCTTGTGTGAGGAGGGTTAAACAGTTGTGGAATAGGGAGAGCAAGATTAAAGGGGCACGAGATTTAAATTCAGCTGAAACATTACTGGAATTATCCTTGAGGGTTTAAACAATCACCAACTAAAATTTCTTGATATTCCAATGGGAAGTATGATATTTTTGCCTTATTTAAATGGAGTCTATATGAAATTAATAGATATTTTGATCACAAAACATAAAGAAATGTATGGAGCAGTGTTTAGTATTGAGTATTATGATACACTGTGTTGATGAAAAGAAAAGAAATATAAATTCTAATGACAAGTAGTGTACTGTAAGTCTCTCAGCTGACCTTTGGGAAAAATAAATGAAGTTATTTACAAAGAAATGTATGGAGAGGTGTTCAGTGTTGAGTAAATGATGTCACAGACTCTGTTAAAAATTCATAAATTATTTATCACACTTCCCATTGGAACATCAAGAAAACTTTAAACCAGTAATTATTAGATCCTTAAAGATAATTCCAGTTAAGTTTCAGCTGAATTAAATTTTGGACGATTTTTGTCCAAGTGACCCTTTAAGTGATGGAGCCAGCCATTCCCCTCTGAATAATGAACTACCACTCCCTTCCACTGATTGACATTATATTTAAACACCATTCTTTTACCTTCTGCAGATGTGGGTGAGGCAGAAGTTGAGGCCATCTCTAGTTGTCTTTGTTCTTGCTTTTTGGCTGCCTTTACAAGAACAGCAGGGTTCAAAGTCCAGGCAGTGTCATCTATTAAAACCCTGATGTCGCCATCAGAGTAAACCTTTAAGACTTTTCCTTCTTTACCAAGAATCTAACAAAAGAAACAAGAAGTTGTTTACAACCACAAGATGGTAATAATCGTGCTTTGATATTACTTACAGTATTACGTACATGTATATACAAACTAGCTGACTATAGGATCACAAATCCTGCATTCTGATTGGCTACACTGCTACAGGTCTATTAGTGATAGCCCACTAGCCAAGAAAAACAAAATCTCTTTATTTATTAAGTGCCTAGTCATTCTAGTGCTTCTGTACTAAGTAGGGACACTATCACTCACACACTTTACCACTACATTTAACTGTTTTAAGCATACATGTACAACTCTCAGCTCACATGTTGATTTTTACGGAGGGAGGAAAACCAGAGAAAAAGCCTCACGGGCAAAGGAGAGAGCAGCAACACATCTGTGTAACAAACTCTACTCATGTGTAGCATCCACATGGCTCAAAACAGCAACTCGACCTGTTGGACTCACAGTGGTGAGAGGTGAATTTCTTATCGCTACACAACTAACCCACATAGAGCCCAAGCTTGGATTTTGTGAAGGTTTTTAAGAAAATTAAGAAATATGAAAACCAAGATGCTGAAAAATTTTTGTACAGCATTTATATTATATAAATATAATACCCTCTAGAGTGTTCTCATCACTTTTTAAAAAATTCCCCTCCTTGCCATAAGAAGGGGGTTTTGTAAGTACAAAAATGGGCAATTCTTAATCATATGAAAGCTTGATACCATTTAAATTAATAAAACAAACTTACAGGTAACATACTGTCTGTCCATTCACCATGTCCAATCTGGAGTTTTTTGACCAACGAAGCATCATTCAACACACAAACAGTATCATTCACAAGAAAACCACCCATCTACAGAAATATAAAAAGAAAGACAATTTATTAATAAAATTAAAGAGAATGAAATAGGAAGATATTACACCCAATTAAAGTTTGGCCCACAATAAGATAGTCTTTTCTTTTAAAGATCATATAAGTGAGGCTGTTTCATCAATACATGTGTTTATTACTAAATTCCCTGAAGTGTCAGTAGCCTGAAAAACCTGATCCATCTGATCTTTATTTGGATTGATCAAAATGCGACATTTCATATTTTAATGCACATGGAATGTGGTCATAATGTTTGGTGTGTTAAGTCTGCAGTTTAATGCCAAATATGGAAAATTTTGACATACAGTTGTATTTATTGTTAACCTACAGACTTCATGTACCAAATATCACAAGCACATGATTATTTTGATCAATCCAAATGAAAATCAGTTGAGGTTTGACACTTTGACACACCGGGCTATTGACACTTCAGGGAATTCCGTAGTATTATCTCATTTGCATCTCAACTACTAAGAAGCAATGCAGGATTGCAAATGCTTTCCAAAGATCCATCTTAAGTTTGTAGCTTTTAATACAGATTTTGTGAAGTAAAACACCCATGAGGTACCATCACATACCCTTGAAAGTGCTATGGGATTGATTGTCCATTTATTAACATTGGCAGACCCAAGAAACTGTACTTTCACTCCACCACTGTCAAGGACCTTTTGTACGGTGCCAGGCATCCCTATCACCTGTAGTAATGCAATGCAACTTTAATCACCATTTAATTCATGGTTCTGAAACTCTATAATTACTAATTGCTACATCCCACAAGCCAGACGAAGTCTCCTAGAAAACTGCACACTTGAGATTCTGATCACAAACAAAATTGCACATTTTGTTGGGCTTTTTATCATTACGTCATAACATGAGAATCAAATTCAAATAATGAAAGAAACCTTTGTGATGAAACAGGCAGCTTATGATGGTGTTTGTGGGAAAAGAGGTATTCCAATGGGAAAACCATTGCTACCATGATTACTGAAGTTGGCTATTATTGAAATATTGGAACCATGAAGCAGTACTGTATGGCAATGCTTGTGAAATGAAATAAATGTAGTATAAAACATATGTGTATAGCTATAGATATGGTAATATAGGGTACAGCTGCTACATGGTTCTGAGTTACTATAACCCATTTCCCACTCAATATACAAAATCTACTATTATTATAACAGTTTACAGTTTATTTATTACAGATTATATGTAAATTTATACATATAGCAAAAACTGCAAATAGTAAAAACTAATCTACTAGGCAGGTTGAATGGTAATGTATTTACAAGTACAAAATTAAATGTATACAGTCTTTTGAAAAAACGTTGTCACTAACTGGCTCTACAACTACGTGACTAGATGGGATTATGGGTAAAAATAACTGGAACAATAAATTGCACTGGAAGCACGGGACATCTTTCACTGAAAATGAGTCATAAAGACTCTTGTTGAATTCAAGCTGTACTCTCCATGATTATATTCTATAGCGCAAGCTAAAAATTTATTGCTTCAGTGAATTTTACCCATACTCCTGTTCAGGCTAGTTGTGTATTTGCAGAGCTGGTCAGCGACAACGTTTTTTCAAAAGACCAAGATATAATGCACCCAGTACTTGCCTCCTTCATCCTTTCACTCCATCCCCCATATCCTTTCTGTAACAGTTTAAGAACTTCAGGTTCAAGCAGTATCTGGACCTGGTCTCCAACCTTGAACTGACATTGTTGTGTATTTTGTTGTGGTAAGGATTTTTTATGAGTTTGAGTTGATGAATAGTTGTACCCAAGTTTTGGCAAGTGATTTTTGTAGTAAAAACCCCCAAGTGCTGGCACTACACATAGGACATCAACCTGTGCAGCCAATAAAATGCAATTATTTCATTAAGGGACTGGCCATGATTTATAGGGAGGGGGATGGGTGCAAATAGGGGGTGGGTCATCAATTTTTATGCAGGAAGAAAGAGGGGTTACATAAGTTTATGCAAATATATTGTCATCAGAAATTGTAGGAAGGGGGGAGGGGGTCAGAACAAATTGCGCATCACAAAAAGGGGGGGATCAGGAAAAACCAAACATGGTATATTCACTGTTAAACCAGCCCCCTCCCCTCCCTATACCCAACATGTTGGGAGTATTTGAACACCATGTTGCATGTTGTTAGGACTTGTTAGATGTTGCTGGGTGAAGTTTGAAATGTTTCAAGCTTTTGAGCCAACAAGTCTTAATATTTCTTTTGCTTCACAGTCATTAAAGTATAGTCCAATATATATCATGCCCAACAATGTTGGACTCACACATGTAAAATATACATATGTCACACAAACAAGAATATATCCCAACATTGTTAGCACTTGTTTTCTCCGTTTGAACACAAAAACCAACATCAGAGCAACAACTGCCAATAATGTTGGACATTGCTTGGCTCATGTTACATGTTAGAATAAGTCATTGTTATCCACAGAAAAATGTTTGATGAGATGATTTCAAATGTTGGGTGGAGCTTAACTTAGAGCAGATTTCGTATGACTGTGAAAAAGTCGCGGCACGGTCCTTGCCGTAAGCGTGCCTTGCCGCGACCATGATG
>JAAAQI020149899.1:0-26203 GCA_011800005.2 Stichodactyla mertensii
TTTATTTATTAGTGGTATCTCTTAGGGGTTAAAAATCGCCCAGCCACACCCTTTTTAAAAGACTTCCGGTATCTTTTTGGGGTATTTTGGAAAATTTCTGACGAGCATACCTGACACTTTTATCCTGGAGTTCCCCCCTGGGTCTTATTTATAACGAACATATGGTGGGCACTGCCTGATTATAGCATAGCCATATCCCAAAGCTATATGTTACCTTAGGTGAAGATAAGAATCCTGATGTCATTGATGAAGCAAGGCCAACAGTTAAAAATTCCAAAGAGGTTGGTTTCACATCATCTAATGAGAACAAACTTAAACATGTAGCTGTAATAATATTTGAAGCTTTAAGTGCATGTTGATTGGCAAACATATTGCATACATGCCCATATCAAGCTAGTGTTGTACATGTAACATGCACTGTTAAGAAAATTCACTTCATTTTTTTTAACTAATGTGTAGAGTGTGGTAAAACATTTGTTAATCATACACACCAACTACAGCATTTCTGAAGACTACTCAGATTAACCCAGACAATCACATTGTACTCTTGATCAGCTTGGACATATGAAACAATATTTATTAGTCAAAAATGAATGGAAGTAAACCACAATGTTTCAACATTGTCTGATGTCATTTTCTAGTTGTTATAATGCTAAATAATATTCAATTTTCACTTTACTTGAAAATGACATACAGATGATGTCAAAATGTTGTGGTTTACTTGCATTTATTTTTCTAATAAATCCCACTCTACACTCATAATATATCTGCAATAAGCTATAAGTAAATTTTAGGAGTCAATGATGCAGAGGCAGATAGATCTGGAATTTTTTTGAGAGGGGCGCAACTCCAGGATTTTTTTGAGGGGGTGCACCATTTATAATTGCAACATGAGCACCAAAAGTAAATAATATTAAATGCATAATTGACTGTAAGTTTAAGCTCATCTCAGGGGGATGCACACCCCCTGCACCTCTCCCCTGGATCCGACCCTGATGACAGTCATCAGAAACTGTTGCAGAACACTTAAAGGTTATGAATTGCTGTGTGTATAATCCATTTTATTCATGGCATGCATGTCTTATACCTGTATTTTCATAAAATGACCCTAGTAATTTTACTGTTATAACCTCAGATTCACGCTGAATTGGAAAATCTGTTCAAAAAGAGAAGAAAACACAATTTCTTAATTCTATATTGTTTATGCATGGGATTTATTTTGACTCTAACATTACAGGCCAGGGATGGGCTTGCAAATCCTAAAATGTATACATTAATTACCATAGAATCTTGGTTATTCTTCAGGGTTTTTTATTAGGCTTATAACCAGGGGGCTTATAACTGGTGAGGAAAAAACTGAATTCTGTTCTATTAAAAGCAATTTTAATCAGTGTGGCTACCGTATTTCATTAAACAACAGTGTTCATTCAACAATAACAATGTACCATACTGTATGCGGTAAGCTTTGAAATGTAAACAGAAAAACTACTGTATACAGTAAACTGAACCGATCCATCAATGCTATGAGGTTCAAATGATAGGTACTCTTAGATCTTTGTTGTTTCATTTTTGGTTTTAGATATCTTATTTGCTGTGGTAGATTATTTATTAATTTAAAAGTCAAGTGGTGGGAGAAGATTGCAATTACATGAATCTTGACAACATAGATAATGAAAATTACCTTGTTTTAAATCCTCAGAAAGGCATGCTAATTTATAAGGATGAGAAGTTTCTTTATGTGAAATAAAGAAACTCTAGAAATGTTAAATCATATAAGAAATAATATTAATATATTAATTATGTGCAGTATGTATTTTTATAATATATACATTGAATTAATCAAATCAAGCTTACAATTTTCATTTGCTGCGATAAAACAAAAAATCAAAAGTCTAGAATAAATTTATTTTATCAGTTAAACTTACTGCACATACGATACACCATAGGAAAAGAAAAACAGCTTTAAATGACTTCATCCTTGACCTAAAAATGAACAGCATTAATAGCACAGATTAATTTGTCCTACAGGTTTCAAATTTTTTTACCTTATTTTTACCTATTTTATCTGATCCCTTATCTGCCCTCCATATACCTTATTTTTACCTATTTTATCTCTAGTCTACTAGAATAAAAAACACTTTCACAATTCCCATTTCACTCCTAGCCTGACATGTGAATCAGCTCAAAAAAATCTAAACCAGGAAGTGAAATGTCTATGATGACTTTCTCTTTGATTGGTTTAATGCCAAACTGCTTGAATCATAATCTTTTTATTCAGCCTTTTACATATATAATTACTTAATAGTTATAGATCTTTTCAGTTATGATGTACCCATTAAACAATAAATAAGACCCAGGGAAATGACACATGACAAGATAAAATGGAAAAACACCACACCCAAGCTGAAAAGGTCTATTGTAATAGTTTTATTACCATACATTTATGAAAGAAACACAGGCTGACTACAAATGTATTTTTAGGTCTTATACCTCATGGTTTATAAACTTCTTATTAAACAAGCCCTAACGGAAGGCCATACTATAAGTTATGGACAAGTTTTTCCACTGTCTATAATGGCCCAAGCATCTCAGGCCATAAAAAATGTGAAAACAAAAATGAGGTTCCATAACTTACATTCTTTAGTTGCATTAGCAAAACATTATGTGTGCAGTAGAACAGTAGAAAGGAAAAGAAAACAGGTTCACTTAAGTATTGATTTAAGTAACTTAATATAATTTGAATTAAAAACAACAAGATAACTGATTAAATTATAACTAAGATAAATTAAACAAAGTTAAGATAACTTGATAAAAGAAAAATTCATTGTCTACAAAAAGAATCAAACTTACTTGCTGCAAGCTGCAAATTTAACATCTTTTCCATTCTGATCTTGTGTCGAAAAACCCTCCGACAGTAAAAGCGTCTTATCGTTCAAGATTCTAACGTTCTGGTTTGAGGAATCGTGGGACCTTGGCAAAGATAGTTCCCTGGAATTCGAATTCACTGCAGGTGGAGTATCGGACTCGATGTCAAAATAAACTTCGCTTCCGCTGTCTTCAGGAGATCGGAACCTGGAGCTTGTAGTGCTTGGTGTATTGTCCTTGTCTTGTTGCATCGCTAGAGTATGTCTGCCTGTCAAGCTTACTGAAAAAGTCACTGAAAGATATTTTTTACAATAAAGTTGTCATGTGATCTTACATACAAAAACACAGTCCAAAAAAAATTACAAAATGAAAAATGCTGAATCAAGAATACCTTTTGAAGATAATGAGGGCTTTTTGCTCCTTCTTACTTCATTTTACTACAACAGGGTAAAATTTTAGTAAAGTTAGTATAGTGTCAGAAGACGATGGAACGAAGACACAGGGATCCCAAGCTATAGAGCTTTTAAAGCATTTCCGGGTCCATTTGCTGACAAACTCCGCTAAAAGTAAGCAAGAAATTTTATCCATCAGAAAAGAACACAACTCTGTACGACAATTCCTGTTATGTAGAAAAAAGTAAGGAAAATCTTAACAAAACTACTCTCTTCAGGTATTAGATAAGGGGATCCCAACCATGCGCACGACAAAGGTTGTCCCAACACCTCCCCCTTCAGGAGCTCATTTGTCGAAGGGAAGTTCCATCCAAGATGGCCGGTCAGTCTTTACCTAAAGAAACATCAAGATTTACTTGATTTATGGGCTTCGTGGTCCAGTGACTCCAACCATGGACTTACGTATTTCCGCTGATGCGGACATTAAGCGACTCCGGGAGATGGTTCAGAAGCTGGAGGAGAAAAATGCCGGACTGAAAACGCTTGATAGTCCTCGACTGGGCCGTGAATCAGCAACACATACAGGAACAAGATATCCAAGCGACATGACTTCAAGCCCTGTAGTATCTAAGGTGGCAGTAAAACTACACCTAGATGATGTGCCACTTATGAATTTAAGCGATGTAGACTCCGAAGAAGAAGATAGCTGGTAAATTATAAGTAGCTAAATAAACTATTTCATAGTAATGTTTGTTGATTTTTCGAATATTATTAAAGTCGACATAATTTTTAAATGTCATGACATTGATTTGTTAAGTTTGCTTAAGACTTAGGTTCTTGTTCGAAAGAATTATGTGAATTATGAATGAAACTGTGTTTACAAACAAAGTCTTTCGATAATACTTTAGAATTTAATTTAATACGACTAACCCTTGAATAGGAAATCTGGTATATCATGGAATCCCATGGATTAATTCTAATTATTCATGATGGGAGATTAAAAACTCCTAATTAGCTCAATTTTTGAGTCGACCAAAGCCAGTTAGGATTGAAATTCTAAGCTAAAGAATCTGGATAATATTTTGAGAAGTTTTTAGATGTGTGTGTGTGTAAAACATGCTGGTACTATGGCAATGAAAAAGTTTTCTAAAAATGCTACTTTGTTTATTTACCGTGTATATATATTCAGGCCTTATCATCTGAAGACAGTCATATTTGTGTTGCTCCTTGACAATGCAAAATATTGAAACATTTTAAATCTTTTATGTGCTTGAATATTGTGGAAATAAATCTCATCTCAAAGTACAATATTTATAATAATAAATTCCCATGGATTTTCAATTTCTTTTACTTGGTTTTCTTAAGATGAAATGACTCACACAGAAGATATTTGGATGGTTCAGTTGTAACATGCTTGGAAAGCTCATCAAAATCATTAAAGAATAATGGTGTAAGACAAAAATGTCTTGTAAAAAAGAACACAAAGTACACAGGATTTGAAATTACTTCAGAATATTGAACTTTAATATGACTTTTGCCTCATGCAAATATCTTTAATTAACAAGTTCATGTGTATTTTCTATTCAGGCTGTATATGTCACCCATCCATCCCCCAACTCCAGCACAAAAGTCAGTCAGTCCTTATAAATACCTTAAAACAAGTATAGACCATCAGACAGATTTAAATAGAGTGAGAGGATCTCTTATGGCCAAACTGGAATCTATAGCAGCCCAGGAAGGTAACTACATGTATATCAAGCTTTATTAGTTTTTTTCTAATGAACTTAAATGTTTTGAACCCAAGAGTGGAATATAGTTGTGCCATAAAATGTGATCATCCAGGTGAGTGTAGGTTTGAGAAAGACTGTTGTGGGTGGCAACTGATGCTTCAACAACCTGAGTGGAAGTCATCTTCAGAGATAATCATCTTTAATATCACAATTATATAATATCAGGGGAATTCACAAGTGATGTATCTGACTGTCAAAATCTTTCTTTAACTTGGTAGCTTAAGGAACTAGGACAACTGCAATGTCCTTGTTGCACCTTAAGAGTGAGAATTTTAGCAAAAGGATGGCAGTTTGAGAGTACTAACTTGCATTAGCTTTTGTTGTCAAAGAAGAATCCACCAAACCTCCTATATATTTAGACATGCCATGGAAAATCTATATATGATATTATTTTTTTCATTATTTAATTACCAGTAAGTATTATAGTAATAAAAGTTAATATAAATACAGGTTGATGTGTACAGCCTGTGAATATTTAATACAGAAACTTGCTGTCAAAGAATTGAAAGTTAATGTTTAGTCTTATGTGTCATATTGCAAACATGCCAGATCTTTAATGCAGTCTTGACCTGTTAATTATTTTCCTATGTTATTTTTTTAGAGTCCATCTCTCGGCATGACCAACAAGAATCTCAAACAAAAGGAAACTCATCAGACATGAACAGGACTTATAATGTGGAGGACAATAATGATTTTGAAGAAGAGATTGAAATAAAACCACTGAATATTAGTGGTAGTGACACATGTGAGTGGTTTTAACTCTTTTTTTGGCCCATTTCTTGTTCTAATGTATTCTTATGCATCTAAATCTTATTATCATCTTACTATATTTATAAGACTTATTTCTGTATCAGATCCTATTAGAAGAAGAGGAACACCATCTGGGACAACTCCTTCAAGACCTCCACAAAGTAAGATTACTTTTAACACATAAAAGCTCTACTATTCCTGTTTGTTGTCATTGTTTTCACAATATTTCTGTGACTTTTTTATCAACAGCTAAGTTATACAAAGCATGGGAGAATCTTTCATTTGGAGATGATGACTTAGAAGATGATCAACAAATTGATGAAGGTATTAATAGCATGCAAATAAAAGATGAAATTGCTTAAATTTAAACAAAAGAATGATAAAAACTTGTAAGTGTATCTTTTACATTTTCTATGAATAAGTTTTTGTTAATTGTATATTTAGTTATATTCAGTTAGTCTTTCATTCCTATACTGATTTGTCCCTATAATGAAAGATGCATATGTTTTATGCATTCATTTGTTTATTTTCATTCATTCATTTATTCATTCATCTATTTATTGACTGGTATTCATTTATTTACTTATATTGACAATTTTTTCTTTCATTTAATTTTATTAATGCCAGTGGCCAGTGGTGTTAATGATTTGTTATTGTTTATTAATGCTATCCTTTTATGACTGAAGCTCCTGTAGTAGTAAGAAGAAGAGCACCAAAACCTGCTACACCTGGAAGGCATTCCATGAGTAAGTAAAATTATAATTAAATCTAAAAAATTGACATTTTGATGAATTGTAAACTCTCATGGGTTTAATACATCATTCATCACTTAACACATCATCATACACATTATGCTTTTCACGGTCATCTTCAGGGCATGTTGAAGTAAGAAAAACATGAGAAACCTTACGCTTCGATTGTTTGATTTTCTGTGCACGTGTAATGTGCGTGCACTATACCATTTGTTTGCATTTTCTTGTGTTTTTCTTACTTCAACTATGCCCTGAAGATGACCGTGGAGGTCAAAAGCTAGGAAAAATAATTGTAAAAAGCATAAGGGTGATGTAACAATCTATTAAAACCATGAACTTAAACACAACCTAAAAACATTATTTTATTTGACTTAATTGTAAACCATGTTTTTTAAGGATATCAAGATGAACAAGACTCTGGTGTTGTTAGACCAAGAGGAGCTTCAACTCAGAGCTCCAATGAAGTACCTGATGATGATGATGACAACATGGATTTTGAAAGTGGTAATTGCTTTTCAGTGTTTCTAAATAAGAAAAAATCTTCAATAAATCATTGAAAGTATAAGGTGAAATATATATAAATAACTAATCATACTTATCAGTAACAGAATTGAGACCTAGTGTTTGTTCTTAAAAAGGAATCTGAATGTGCCAATGAAGTAATGAGATTTGAAAGGGAGTATTGTAGTAAGAGTGAGGAAAATTTTAGGCAAGTGAAGTTGAATGAGAAATTTTCTTTGTGGATTCAATTTGATTGACCATTGAGTTGTTTTCTGTAAAATTGTGTGCAGCAGCCAATTCATCATGCCACATAATTAGAAGAAACTCACAAAGAGACAGTTCCCATGGCTAAAAATAGGATTCCCATGCCTAACGATTTTACAGTGTAAATTTGTCTCACAAAATGTTAAGAATAGACGATGGCATTTACACAAAATCTGGTTTAACAGGTTTTCAAAACCAATACCAAGCAAAACTATGCACACTTCCTTAAGGAGTGTAATCTACAAAAGAAATGATGCACTTCCATAACAAACTCAAACTCCTCCATGTTAGCCACCTTCATTGGCAATAAAATAAATAAATTTCTCTATTTATATGCCTAGTCACTCTAGCACTTTTGCATCAACTGGGGGCACTGTCCTTTACACACTCTACCACTACATTAACTGTTTTAAGCATACAACTCAGCTCACATGTTGATTTTTAATATTAATATAAATTATTAGAGAAATAAATGAATTGAATAAAAAAAATTAGTAAGGATAAAACCAGGGAGGTGTGACCTCCCTGATAAAACTGAATCAAAATTTTGAGATCAATCAATATCCATTTTTTCCCCTATTCTCCAAAAGCTCCAGTTGTAAGAAGAAGAGGAGCAGGACCAAGAACTGCTACCCCACCTGGACAAAGTATTGCAAGTAAGTCCACTTTTTTACGCATTTGTTAGCTTTGCATGAGACTGTAGTCAAGGCCAGTTGTGTTAACAATAACAGTATTTGCACTAACTAATCCAAGGATGGATCTAGGATTTGGGGTAGGGGGGTTCACAAAAGAAAAAAAAATGAAAGTGTAAAATTTTGAAAAATATTTTTTAAGTAGCTAGAGAGGGGATTCACAGTAGGTACATAGGAGGATTCATTGGTATCCAGTGACCACCCCTTAAATCCACCCCTGACTTTAATCTGTCCTTTTGTATTAAACACAATTTTCAAAGGTACGAAGTGGGGGTAATGGGCAACCAGTGACCACCCCTTGGATCCACCACAATAATGTCAAAGGATAAGATAAGATTGACATTGCAAACAAAAACCATTATGACATGTAAATCTGCTCTCTTTTTACAGGAATGCCTGATGATGATATTCCTGTAGTCACCAAACTGAGGCCAAGAGGGCAGCCACCACAGCAAAACTTAGCAGTCAATCTACCTAGTGATGATGATGATGATTATGAAGTTAATGAAGGTAATAATAACAAATATGATCAATCATGAACAGGGGCAGATCCAGGATTTTACAAAGGGGGGTGGCTAGCTCTACAAATTTCCTTTATTTCCTTAAAAGAATTAACTTTTTTTCATACTTCTACTTTAAATTACAAGAGAGAAGTGGGGTGGCTAGCCACCCAATCCACCCCCCCTGGATCCACCCATTCATGAAATAGGTTTTATTTCAGTCTTCACACTTCATAACTAATGACCAGATAGTAATACAAATACATGTGTACTGTATAATTTATGTTTTCTCCATTTACAGTCAAACCAGCTCAAGTGTTCACCCCTAGACTCCATCAGTAATTTTATAATGCAAATATTGAGTTAATTATTCAAACTTCAAAATCGGTTCTTGATAGAAAAACTCCAGGAAAGGAGTATTATGAAGTTTGTGTGCATTTTCAAAAAAAGTTTGAGTAGAGAATTAATTTTGAAGTTTGAATAATCAACTCAATATTTGAATAATGAAATCATTAATGAAATCTAGAGGGGTATGCTTGAGCTGATTTGACTTTAATGAAGAATTGATCAGTATATAATTGATTCAACCAAGGGTTTGAATGTAATCCAGTAACTGCATCAATAAGTTTAAATCCATGTACACAATACTAATTGGCAACAGCACTAAGACCAGAGTTAAGGAAATTTATGGCTGCTTGAAGTGCTTGCAACACTTTGCAAACTTTTTTGGGGATCTTTTTGTTAAGCTACAAGTAATTTGCTAACCTTTTATTCTCTTAGCTCCAGTAAGAAGACGAGGAGCTGCCAGACAGTCATTACCAGTTGGAAGAAGTAGTACAGGTATCAGTATTAAAAAACACATGTAGACAATGTCCACAGTAGTGATGATGATGACAAGGACAAAAATGATGACAATGATGATGACAATGACAACAATGATATTCATCATGATGACAATGACAATGATATTCATCATGATGATAATGACAACAATAACAATGATATGATCATGATGACGAGGACAACAATGATGAGGATGATAATGACGATGACAGTGATGACAACAATGATGGTGGTGAGATGATGAAATGATTAGATAATGAAAACGACAATTTTAAGGTGGTTAATTAGAAATCATAATTGTTTATCTATTCATGCTTCAATCTGGACTGCCTGTCTTTCTCAGGGTCATCTCAGATGGCCTGGCAAGTAGAAGATGATAGTGATATTTCTGGACCAGTTCGTCCAAGAAGACGTGCAGCACCACAGAGTATGTACAGAGATGATGGTGATGCTGAATTCGATAATCAAGGTATAGAAGTGCCAGACGTTTGCCGGTTAAATCAGTAAATCACATTTTTTCTCTTTTCTTTTTTCTTTCTTTCTTTCTTTCTTTTTATTTGCTTTCATGGTGTAGAAGTTTAATTCATGTTGTATTGTTGACTTACACTGATTTTTTCCCTTTTTTCTCAGCTCCTGTCGTACGAAGACGTTCGCCTGCTTCACCAAAACCATCAGCTGATGAGAATCTTCTTGTTACTGCAGGTTCGTTTGAAAATCTAATTTCCTACCCCCAAGAAAAAAGATATTGTAGGTACAAGTTTTCAGATATTTGATATGACTTTGCTGTTCTCAGTTCGCCGTCGAGGAGCACCTCAAGCCGATAATCAAGTTAGACCACGTGGCCTGGGAATACCTGCCCCTCAACAAGGAGGAATCCCAAGTATGTATATACTAAGAATAGGCTCCGTCATTTTAAAAAGGCGAAGATTTTACCACTACGCCTTAACCGCTCGTGATAGCCTGTGTTTGTTTTCCTCAGCTTCGAGGTTTCTTAAAATCACGTCTTTACTTCTTTTGTAGCACCAACAAAGGTATCAAAATCGTCCCGTTTACGAGTATCCCAAGATGCAGAGATTAAACGGCGTAGCTTGCCGCAAGTGCCAACGAGCAGTCTACAGTACTCCCCTTCATCTTATTCAGAAAATTTCGCTCCGTCGGCTGGGCAAGTTAGAGTTCGTTCCGCGTCGCCTGCACGGAGACTGGCAATGAAGTCTGAAGCTCCTGTTGTACCTCGTCAAAGTAAACTAGTAACTCCAAGGTAAATTCCCGATTGTGATTTACAACCTCTTCTATCAGAGACGGATCCAGGATTTTTTTGGACAAGGTGCACCTCCAGGATTTTTTGAGGGGGGTGCACCATTTATGATCGGGACTCGAGCACCAAAAGTAAATAAGATTCGTTAAATCCATAATTGATTGCAATAGGTTGTCTCGGGAGGGGGGGTGCACCCTCTGCACCCCTCCCCTGGATCCGCCCCTGGCTCTAACCAGATTTTACAATCATTGTACTGCATTTTTTCTGTTTCTAGCTAAACGAAATCGTGAGCGCGCAAAGCACTGTGGGTCAAATTGATTTGGCTACGCAAGTTTAATTTATCTGTGTTCAGCCGACTCCCTCTTTCGGGCTTTCTTTCACTTTACTCTCTGTATATCTCGATTTTTTATTCCAGACGTATCCCGACACCTCGTGCCTCCAATTCATATTACAGTACTGGAAACGATCAGAATTGGCAAGATGGCTGCTACTGATTCAATTAATAAGATTCAAGATCAGAACTTAAAGTCGGAAAAAAGAACACCGTCTCTTGGTCTTCAGCACTACAAATGGCCTCCACGTTTATCGGCGCAGTACTCGATTAAATCGTGACGTGTGGTGCAGCAAATGAGCCCGTGAAAAAATGGGACAACGGTGAAAATTGATGTGATTTCTTAAAACTCACAGACTACGTGTTTGTTTTTAATGAGTTCAGATTGCTTAACTGACAAGATGGAGGTCAAAGGTGCAATAGGTACTTTTATTATTTTAAACAATCTCAATTACGAATTGGAGCTGAATGTAAATGAAAATTGCTGCTAGTCTATCGATCACGTCTCGCTATAATAGGCCTCAAGCGTAATGACGTTTTATACCTACACTCCCAGGAATCCCTTTCGGTAGCATTTTTTGTCATGCAA
This sequence comes from Stichodactyla mertensii, assembly GCA_011800005.2. NCBI lineage: Eukaryota > Metazoa > Cnidaria > Anthozoa > Actiniaria > Stichodactylidae > Stichodactyla > Stichodactyla mertensii. The sequence goes on from JAAAQI020149899.1 coordinate 11,525, forward strand.
GTTTCACTATTGTCTTGATATTCTCAAAGGAGTTTTAATGTTTGAATATGAAAAGATTTTGAAAAGGATTGTGGTAGTTTAGGTTTGAAACGTTATTAGTGTAAGGGTCTATTCTCGCTTCTCGTTTTGCTCTTCACACGGGAAGAGTAACATTTTGCGATGTGAGAAAATATTTATCTAGTAATGAGTATTTTAACGATAATTCGTTTTTTATATTTTGAACCGAAAGAAAGTCTCAGCTTTTAAATAGGAATGGCATACGTTGCAGTTGTTTTGTGGATGTTGATATTTAACTTAATTGTAAGTACTTTTCAAATGTTAGTATATGTTCACTGAGTAAAAATCCAACTTGAAACCCTCCCTATCGGGGAAGGGTTGGTGGAAAAGAGCGCTTGGGTTTAATAAAGACACCACAGCCTTTAATATTCTAATATGTAGTATTAACATTTGCTCTCAAGCTCTGCTCACAATTTCTGATTAAAGATTTTGGATTCATGTTTTCAGAAATTAAGTTTTCAAAAGTTGTTTTGAAGTGACTTAAGTGACTGTATAGTCCCTTTCTTCATACCACAGGAATCCCAAGGAGTAAAACGTATAAAAAATATCATGAATCTAGTGAAGATTGAGCACTGAAAAATGACTAAAAGCGTAAGTTTTTACCAGATTTTCAGTTTCGCTTGTGTAATATAGCAGTCTATCTCAGGCTTGTCCAAAAATTGCAAAATCAGTGTGTGTATCGGTTTTATTTTTGTTTATTTCTTTTATACAGCTATTTCAAAAATGATTGCTGAAGGTTTTTTTGCACCAAGGTAACTCTTCAGTCTAACTCGATCTTTGCGGTATTGAGCCGGCATTATTTTCTTCTGTGCTGACACCATTTACGTATGATCAACAATACATTTCGGTCTTGGTATACAACGAAACCATCCCCAACCTTTTTGAAATAGCTGTGTATGTATATATATGTATATGTCCTTATCTTTGCACCTGAGGACTTAGGTGTCACGGTTAAGGAGCTATATGGATCTTATGAAACTGATATTCACTACTAAATTATACTTTCAAAGAATTCTAAATAGCATAAGATCATGTCCTGACATGTTCTTAAGGTACTAAAATGGTATGGTGTAAAGATCCATAAATTTCTTAAAACAGTCTTAATTTTGTTAGTGGGTCGAAACCATTTTTTTAAACCTGGGTATTTCCAATCCAGCTAATAAAGCGTAGACAGTTTATTTCTGGTTTGGTACTAACTAGGGTTACTGGAATGACTAGCAGAATTAATGAAAAATAAAAGTTTGTAAATATATCAGTCCTAACCAACAATGTGGGGGTGCTATCTCAACTTAAAGCAGTTGTCGTACTGCCGCAAGGAGTACGCAGTTGTGCCTTGGCTGGTGAAGGCATTAAAATGGATTGCCGATATGAAATAAAGGAAAATTAATGAGTGGATTTCTGGATTTCTGGTTTTGTCTCGTAAGAAGAGTGCCTATCATGACTTAGGCCCTGCCCATCTTTCATTCCGTAACTTGTAATTCCGTGATCTGACCAAACTTTTGAAAGGGGTCCCATTTCTATTTTCCACTTATATTGTCCAAAATTCTGAAAACATTTTCCTAGGTAGGAAGGGGTGTGCACGGTGTAGGGTGAGGGGGATTCACGGGTACCCAGTGACCACCCCCTAAATCCGCCACTGTTCCGTGCCTGAACTATTGATGAAAATGCCAGTGCTTTAATATATTACTCTGTCAGGACTTCTTTTTAAGGTCGAACAAGATTAAGGGAGTTAGAGTAGGCGACAATGTCTGTCAATTTCTTTTTCTTATTTTAATACAGCCGTTTTTGTTCTCTGATTAATGGGTAAGCTGCGCGCCAGTTTTGGCGCCAAAACTATCTACGCGCCCGCACAGCAAAACGCCAGCGGATGAACACCAAATTAACAAAATGGCGTCTTTCCATCCGAAGAAAACAGTAAAACTAAAAGTTTATGAAAAAATACTTATCAAAGAGACCTCAATGAAATATCTTTTTTGCCATAAACATAATCTTTAATGAATTTGAGTTATGGCTGACGAGGAACTGAGTGCTGACGACCTTAGGGAGAAGCTGTTTCACACGTTCCGAAATCGCGGTGTTCTGGACTCTCTCAAGGTTTGTTTAGAAGTTTTGCTTATAGTTTTTCGTGGAAAAATAATACTAAAACATGCATGTTGTTGAAAAAATAACGATTATTTCAATAGCAGTGTACTTAGGGTGACTAGAATAAAAAGCAACAAATTAGAAACACTCAATGTAGTGTAAAAATGCCTTTATTTCTACATTATTTTACAAGCTTTTAGCAACCCCTGAAACTCTTAATGTTTTCAAAACGTAAGCTTGGATTGTTTTCTTTATTCATTTAGTCACAACTAAGGAATCGTTTGGTAACTGAGCTACAGCAAACAGCCAAGGTGAATCTTTCTAATGGGAAGAAAAAGCCCCCAGAAGAGTCCTCTCTTTTCTATCACGCAGCAAATAGTTTAGTGATTGATCATCTAGAAAAATGTAACTTTGAGTATACACTTTCTGTTTTTCTTCCTGAGAGTGGAACTTCAAAAGATAAGGTAATTGAATTTATCACAGTTTATAAATATTTTAAAGTGATGTTACACAAGAATATTTGCAACAAAGATTTTTTGTGCAACAATGTTGCAAGTGATGTTGCAAGTTTTTGAAGGCAATTCAAAAACTTGCAACACGTTGCTTGACAGAGATTGTATGGAAAATTGTCCTGGATACCATGTTACATGAGAACAACATTGTGTGAAAAATCAATGTCAATCATTTTGTGTAATACCACCTTTAAAAATACAAAAGTAGGTCTAAAACAATTATGGTGACAATATTGATGTACCCCAGCTGCTCGATCTTCCCTACCAAATCCCTTTTTTGCAGTTTGGCATACAGCTGGTCTGTGTTCACTTTAGATGACAAAGGAATGTGTATGATATAATTCTTCATCTCTGTTGCATTCTGGTCTAGCTTGAGTAAATACTTTTTTAAATTTTTCATCCTACTTGAAGGAATTGTTTTTGCTTTACTGTATATCTCTGAATAAAATCTGTGAAAGAGATACAAACTTATTTCCATTGATGGGATGTATCTTGTCATCAATATCTTATCTTCTTCTGCATTGTATAAAGCTATAACCTGTGCTTGTTTTTCAGTTGTTGACAGTTAGAGACCTTCTACATTTACTTAAAATAGACAAAGATTCAAATTTGTATAAATCATTGGTATGTGTATTTGTGAAGGTTTTGTCTTATCAATTACTTGACTTAAATACCACACAAAAATATGAATTCCAGAATCCATGAATCACTTCACCACTACTTCTCAGTGGTGGATCCAGCATTTCTCTAAGGGGGAGGGGGGGTGACTTTTAATAAGCACACATACTTTGTCCAGAAACCACAGGAGGCCCAAAAAACATGCGAAAACTATCCAACACAATCAAGACACTAATGCATAATAACAATAGGGCTTAAAATCAACAGAGAATAATGCAAATAATTATATAACAATCTAACGTAAAAGTGATGTATAAATCAAACATCAAGACTAGATTGATTTTTTGAGTGACTTATAATCTATTCATAATTGGGGTTTCCTGCAAAAGGGAGGTGATTCACCACCTCTAGATTTGCCCCTGCTTCTGCAAGAACACAGTTTTGGATGATTATATTACTTCTTGGAAGTCCAGCAACAGTCTTTTTCTATATTCCAATGACCATAGTTCAAGGTTCCTTATTCTTTTGATTATATAGGAAGGTTCTTTATCAAACAAGATGAAATCCAAAAGTGAGTTTTAGCATCTTACATGTAAAATAAGTTGCATGATAATCTCAAAGTATATCTAATTTGTGCATTGTAAGCTACATGGTGATATGACTGTGAATGGATTAGAATAATAGTGTATTTCTGTATATTTAAACATGCAATCTTAAAGTTACAATAAAGACAAAATACTACCTTTTTAAGAGACTGCAATACATTGGGGGCGAGATGACACATCAGGGGATGAGATGGTAGGGGGTAAATGGCAAGGGGGCGAGATGACCGGATACCTGCAATCTGCAAAAATATACATAGTGCGTTATAATAAATATCAATATTTGCATTTAACAGGCTTTTTGTGGGACATAATATCACAGCTGTCTGCTTACAGTGGGCATGCACAACAGAGCACTACAGTGCAGACAGAAGAGGTTGCTTCTATAAAATCTCCATCTATTGGTATGTTGAAAGAAAATGTGTTTAAAATATTTGTTTTATCAGGGTACAACTTTATAGCTCTGTAGCTACTGAACCTTTGGCTTTCATTTAATTTAACAAATGATATGTACTAATAAAAAAGGTGAATTGTATTTAGAATCTCTGTTCAAATTAACAAATTTAGTATAGATTCTAGAATAAAAAGTGGCACAAATTGGTAGAGCATTTCCTACTTGGGGTGTAGGTATTCTTAGAATTACATGTATATCATGTTTGCCATTTTTGTTTATCAGCTGAAAAGCTACAGTTTGTAGACAGAGCTTTCTCAGAACGAGCTGAGAAAGAAAATGAGGCTTGGGGCTCACAAGCAGAACAGAAAATTGCTGAATTCCAGAGAAAATGTGAGGAGAGAAAGAAAGCTGAACTAGAGTTTGAGGTAAGTACTCTTAAACATCTTTATAATATGATTAACAGCTAAGAATAAAAAATTCCAAAATCAAAATGAAACTTGGTATCCCATTTTTCTCAGTATTTTCTTTAATTGGTCATATTTATCAAGATCAAAAGATACAAGGCTTCAGAACTTGCACACATGCAACTTGAAGAAAAAGAAAGATGTCAAAGAGAAATAAAAATGGCAAAAGAACAGGTGAGGTACTTTCCTTCCATCATTCCTTCGTTCCTTCATTTTCTTTAAATTGCTCTGTTCTTGCCATCTCTCTGTTTTCATTATATACCTTACAGAAGCATAACCAGTTTAAGAAATATTTGAACAAAACATATTTTATATTTTTTTTACTAGATGGAGAAGGATTATTCCTTAAAGGCTGAAATGTTAAGGTTAAAGGAGAAGGAACTGTCAGAGCTTCAGCAAAGACAGCAAAAGGTATGACAATTGTTGTGGTAGTTATGTGAGTGCAGAGAAAATTCTTTTTCTTCATTTCATGATAGAAAAATAAGTGGTTAGTTCTGTTAGTAATCATAGATGTGCAATCATCTTAAGTCCCATTGTTGGGTTGGGGAGGAGGCAGAGGTGTGTATACATGTCATAGCACTTACGGTACAGATAATGCTTTGATCACTGGTTACTGCATAACTTGGTGGAACATTCCATTATTGGCTAATTGCATCAAACCTTTCATCAACTTTATCAAACCATGAAACAACCTCTGTGCTGATCTAAGTCGGGGCATGGCTAACTCACAGATTGAATTGGAATAATTAGCATGTTGGGTTTTGTGGAGGGAGGAAAACCAGAGAACCCAAAGAAAAACCCTCAAATCAAGAAAGAGACTCAATAGAAACTCTGCTGACATGAAAATGCCAAGTTGAGGAATTGAACCTGAGACCTCAGAGATGAGAGGCAAGTGTGCTACCATTGTGCCACCCTTGATATTCAAAGTGTGGTTGGGAAAGGGAAGGAGAAGTGTTACTAATCTCAGAACAAGGATTTTCCAAAATTAATTTTTTTTTTCAGTCATCTGTTATTGAGAATGGAATGAATATTTTCTAGATTCAGGAAGAGGGAGCTTACAATCAAAGACAAAATATTCTACGGGAAATGCAGGCAGTGAAAGAACAGGAAAATGACTTCAAGACAAGACAAGAACTTCACTTAAAGTATGGTATTTCATTCAACTTAGCCTTTTATAATTATAATTAGGTTGTATCATAAGTTGTGGGCAAAATTGGACAATTACATACATTGTAATTTCTTCATATATTGTTCACACGCGTGAAATCCGTAAAGTTTCCATTTTAACTTATTTTATTGGAATAATGATTTGTTTCATAGGACAGTTCAGCTAGAAGAGGAGAGACTTAAAAGTGAAGCAGAGAAGATTAAAACAAAAGAATTAGCATTAAAAGAAGAAGAAAAAAGATCTCAACAGAAAATAGAGGATGAAATACAAAGGTACAGTATGTATGTAAGTTTTAGATTTACCTTAAAATGTATCAGTGGAGGAGTAGAGGTAATACCATCAGGTGCTGAGATTAATGAGTGATTGTATGTATGTTTTTATATATTGTATGTAGAATTAGTACCCTAAAGCCATACACATGAATTCTTTTAATTGCCATTCAGATATAAATTACAATACCAAGAAAGTTTCCAAAAAAGACTTCATAACCTAGAACTAAGAGAAGCCCAGTTTAAGCGTAAGTTGAAATTAAATTATTAGTACCCTATCTTGATAGACTATATCTGTTCCTTTTCTGACACTGTTTCCTTATGACATTAACCAAAAAGATTAGTGGACAGGTATAAAACTGGTTTTATTGATCATAAATAATACTTATTTTGTTGATCATTTGCATTACATTGTATAGGTTCCTTGTCACATTTCCCTGATGATGGGCTGAGAACCAAAGAAATTTAGACCATTAAGTTATTTTACAATAAACCTCTGTATAAATAAGTTTTGAGGAAAGATCACTGATTTCACTTCAAAATTTTAAGTGTTTTGTTGTTGTTGTTGTTGCTGCTGCTGTTGTTGTTGGGAAAACTACATAATATTTTTTTCTTCTCAGAGGACAAAGAAGGCTTTGAAAAAAGCAAATCTACTTACTTGGGCTACTATGATGAACTAGAGGAGAAAAAAGAGCAGCTGAGGAAGATGCAGGTTTGTTTGTATCTGCATTATACCATATATTATATATGTGAAAATGCTCTAAAATAAAACCAGATTTTATGACTTAAGACTGTGACATCTGGAGAAAGGAACACTTCAGGATTTAGAAGTTTGGTTGAAAAGACATTTGTATAAAGTGAACAAATATTATCTTTAAAATTAGATATCTGAAATGTGTAATTATTGTAAAGTTAGAGACAAGACATGTGACAGGAAAATCAATGGCATGATGTGACAACATCTCTCTAAATCACGTCAAAACATGTAGGTTAATTTTGAAATATTTAAATATTCATTAGAGTCAAGTAGAGGCTGCCAAGTACAACATTGCTACGCTCCAGCAACAGAAAGATACACTGCTACAGAAACTTGATGGGGTATAATCTTTTTTTACTCTACACTGATGATGATGATGATGGTGACAATGTTGATGATGATTGTGATGATTATGAATGATTGATGATGATGATGATTGATGATAATGAAAACGATGTTGATGACAACGATGATGGTGGTGGATGATTGATGATTATGGATAATGATGATGACGATGACGATGAAGATTAATGATGATGACAACATTGATGGTGGTGGTGGTGGATGATTGATGGTGATGATGGTGATGAACACAACGATTACGATGACGACGACGACGACGATGGTGATGGTGATGGTGATGATGACGACAACGACGACGATAATGATAATGATAGATAAGAAGGGAAAATCTTTTTAGCCGTAGCTTTCCGAAGTAATACTAGTTGCAACATCTTTAATCATTATGATTATCTTGCCATTTGACAGGTTAAAGACTACGGGACAATGAAAGATAACGTAGAGTCATTACAAAGAGAGAAGAATGAACTACAGAAGTAAGGATTAAAAATATGTCATTTGCTAATAAACGAAGTTGTGTATCGTCATGGTCTTTGAAATGGACACTTTGATCTTAACTGAGAATATTTATCTTATTCTGTAGCCGTTTTGATGAGCAAAGTAGCAAAGAAAAAGGTATCAATTCTAATAGTAAAATATGTAAATCTATTCCTTGATTTTTGTCGTATATTGCAGATATCTCATTGAATAAAAATTGTTTTCAGTTAATAAAGAAACTATCAAAGAGTTGAAAGACAAATTATCAAAACCTTCAGCAGAACTGGTAAGAACAGCTACAAAATGCGAAATCCTTTTCTCTTTAATTTTTGTTTTCACATTGATCTGCCTCAGTCACACAGGGGGATCCAGAGGCTACCTTCTCGCGCATGTCAAAGGTTTTGGAGCGCCCGCGATTCAGTTGCCACCTTACCACAAGTACAAAGTTATTGCTGGTTTATTTTTAATTTTTAGGTTTTGCTCCGTAACGAGTTGAAGGCTGTTAAAGAGGATGGTAAAAATAAGGAAAAACTGTCCAAAGAAAGGCAACGAAAACTGGAAATTAGACTACAGCAAGAGGTAAAAACAGCAGCGCAACAAAAATCGCATAAGTGTTGTTAGAGATCCCAAACAAGAAATATAACTGTTTTTTCTCCTAGTATATTTTCTTTTATCAGTTGGGGACTTAAGAGCTGGTATGCGGCCCTGTAGCTTATCAAGAGAAACACAGTTATAGGCGTCTTCCTTAATGTCGTGGGGAAAAAAACTACTAAGAAAGTGGTTTTCGTATAATGGGAGACGTAAGGTACTGACGTACTGCACGTATGACGTTTACAATCACCGGTAGTTTACACGCGCGATTTTGCATCGCAGCGAAAATTGCAGTGCTTATAGTAGAAAAAAATCACCTTTACTAAATACTAGACCTTTGATTCCATTTTCTTGTTTAGAGTCGGCGTTGTGTTGAATATCAAAGACTCTACGAAGAACACTTACTAAGACAAAAAGAGATGGATCGCGAGCAAGATGACCTTAGAGCTGCCCTACACCACACCCAGACGGGTTCGTTCATACATTCTGCGTTTTCTATGTCAAGTGTGGCTCTTGTAATGACAGTCATTTGTCCTTAAATAACATCGCTTCTTTGAGTTTGACATTCAAAATCATTTGCCACTACATCAAAAACAGTGGATGTCGTTATTAAATGTCCACCTTTGTACCCTTTTTCGGGAAGTTATATTGACAAATGATAGTGGGCCAGTAATATAGCATGAGTATTTTTTGTAAAAGGTATTGACTTTCTTTAGTACTTAGAATGGAACTGGAACGTAGACGAATCAGCGAAGCGTCAATGTGAGTACCTTTTAAAACCTAACGTGCTTTACCTCAGTGGATTAGCAGTTGAAGCGCGGAAAGTCGTGGGCTCAAGTCCCGGCCGGGCCAACACTCAGGGTCTTAAAATAACTGAGAAGGTGCTGACTTTGTAAGTAATATATACAAATGGTTAGACCTTTACGTGGCTTGGATGATTACGTTAATGGCGTTCCCGCGCATTTGAATATATTCATATGGCATTTGTGCGTTATAAATGTTAAACATTTAATTTCAGTGGATGATTGCGTTATGGCACGTCACGTGTTCGTGCCGTAATTCAGTACCCTACGTTTCACTGCTTTTTTCCCCCGGTATCTCAGAAATGCTTGTACCTCAAAATTGTTGCTCATTTATGGCGATAGTATAAAGCATTATGGGAAGGATAGCAGTAGCTTTATACCTGTCAATCATCATTTGTGAGTGGTACTATGGTGAACGCACAGGGCAATTCTTGCCGCTTTTTGAAAGACTTTCAAACGAAATGTCCATTTTTAATTATCAACTCGATAACATAATAACTATATCAAACTGCCGCGTTTTATCTCTAGGTCTGATATAAACGATCTGGCTGTGCTCAGTCCTCCTGTCGAGCCAACCCCAGTGAAGAAGTCTATTGCGCATGCGCCAGAAGGAGGTCAAGAGGATTCTGAAGCGAGTACCTTTATGAATGATACAGGGAATACTCAGGACCTCATTCTTAATGGTAAAGATGTGCTTGAAAAGCTTGAAAAGCAGGCAAAGGTATCCTTGACGAACTGTTGGTTCGGTTCATTGTTTATACATTCATTTGTTCTCAAGTATTTATAGTTATTTTTGTTCATTGATCTTCTGGCATGGAAGTTTGCTCATTTACCGTCTCTTACAGGATTTGGAAGAATCCTATCGACGATTTCAGTCTCGCATGAAAAATACAGGACAAGACCAGTTTACTAGCGTTGTACCGGTCTCCTTGGAGCGACACACGTTGCAAGGATTCCCAGGACGGCATGCAGAAATTATAGAAGCACAGCCCTCATTGGGGATAGACACAAACACTGATAAAGCGGGTATGTGTTTTGCAATAAAACACTGTTTTCTCTCGTCTCGTGTGCTCCTGGCATGTCCTCTCTCTCTCTTACTTTTTTTTGTACCCTCTCGCCCTGCCCCGTCCTTTTTTCCCTCTATCCCTCTCCTCTCCTCTCCTCGCCTCACCTCATATCTCATTTCCTCTCCTCTCTTCTCCTCACCTCATATCTCATTTTCTCTCCTCTCCTTCTTTCTCCTCTCCTCTCCTTTCCTTTCCTTCCCTCCCTTTTCCTCCCCTCTCTCCCTCTCTCCTCTCCTTTCTCCCTCTCTCCTCTCCTTTCTCCCTCTCTCCTCTCCTTTCTCCCTCTCTCCTCTCCTCTCTCTTGTCCTTTCTTATCGTGTCCTGTCTTGTTCTTACCTGGCATGCCCTCTTCTACTTGTTGCACGTATTTGTATAACTAACATTGCTATTTTTATCGTCAAAGACGACTTTGTTCCCTTATCGTGGGTACCAGCCACCGAGAAAAGCGAAAAGAATTTACCTACGTCATACGTTCCTAGTGGTCACGTGGGGGGTACTGTCCATCCCTCACAGTTTTCTTCTCTACTGCCATCCACGAGGCAAGACAACACTGACAGCCTAACTCGCTTCTACTCGCTGCCGTCGTTTGGTGTATCAGAAGTCACGCAGAGCTCTTCAGCACCGAGGTAAGTTTGTATAAGCGATGACAGTAAATAATGCAGGGTTCGTACGCGTTTTGGAAAGTACTGGAAAGTTTTGGAAATTGGTAAAACGCTTTTTCAGGACCTTAAAAGTTTTTGAAAATGTTCTAGATTACTTGGCTATGGAAAGTCATGGAATTTTGTTTAGTTCTCAGTAAATAAACAAATAATTGTTTGGATTTTCGAACCTTTGCATTTACAAAATATTAAAAAATGACGTTTTACTATTTATACTACTAACTTGTTTTTAAGAAATTTGAATTACGGTTATCGAAATTTGAGTTTAGCAGCTTTGAATAGTTTTGGTTTCCGAATAGTTTTGGAAAATTGAAATAGCTTGAGCTGTACAATCCTGAAAATGATATCAGTTACTCAAATGTCTGCCGGTGCAGCTCCCCATCCCCCAGTTTTCACTGTCATTCATTCATGCATTTGTTTATTGTTTTTAAATCATTTGCAGATATTTTGGTTTGTCTAGAACGGACAGGAAACCACCAAACAATACTGTAAACGTCAGTGATTTAATAGCAAAACCCGGCTCTCCTTCCGTGATATCAGCACCTATAGACCACTCACCCATGGATAACAATACCACGGACTCTTCCAAGGTCAAGAAGGTGAGAGACAGGCACGGAGATTCTTCAGGCGACACCACAAGGCGTCCTTTATCCAGTACCATTGACCGCGTTAAAGAAGGGACTGGAATAGAGTCACGTGAGAATGATTTTTTGACGTCTGTGAGCAGTCAACGAAATAGCGACCAAAATTCACACGTTCCAGTCATAGATGGAAGTGTTTTCTTTAGTAGGAAAAGCGATATTGATAAAGACTTGAGCGAACAAGAGTCTCATCGTAGTAGTGATGCGTCTTTGAGTGGCGGGTATCTTTCACTGGGAACTCTTAATAAACCCTCAAGAAATCAAGGTGATACTAAGGAAACAGCTAAAACAATGGCAGATTCAACAAAGGACAAAGAAAGTGACAAAAACAGCGATGACATCGATGCATATAAAAGTCAACCACCTACTCGAATATCCCTAGATAATGCATGGGGCGCTGCTCAAGGCGATAGTACAGGTTTGAGAGACAAGGATGAAGACTCCTCTATCAGTGTTCATTCAATTCCGTCTTTACCAGATGCGGAAGAAAAGATCTCTGTGTCTTTAGATAGTGCGTGGAAAGATGCTAACGGGAAAAGAGTCTTAGAAGACAGAGAAAAAGAGAAGCGGGAACGTGAGCAACGTGAGTTACGCGAACGGGAAGAACGTGAATGGGAAGAGGAAAAACGCAAGCGCGAGGAACAGCGGCGTTTACGTGAAGAAGCAGCTTGGGAACGTGAACAGCGTGAACTGGCAGAATTGCAACGTGAACAGGATTTGCGTGAACGTGATAGCCACGCACCACTAGAAAGGACTACAGAGAGTGGCGAGAAAGAACAGCAAGTGAAGGAGGAAAAAGAGTCATCTAAAGACCCACAGATCGACCCTGTTATGCTACAGTACATGCAAATGATTCAAAAGAAGAAAGAGGAAGAAGATAAGGTATTGAAGATAAAAAATATTTCTAGATTTTAAGGTATAAAAGGTACAACATAATAGGATGTTTTCATAATTACGTCATTTTACTATCACTACCATAATGTTCTGTGAAAATTTCCTGGGAATGAAAAGGCATTTTTTGTCATAATTGTGCTTATTTGGTAAAATAATAACAAGGATAAGAATTTGAAAATTAAAATAGCATAAAACGTTTTCGACTAAACAGTCATCTTCAGTAAAAGAAAAGACAATTGGTAAACTTTGGCTGACAGAAGTCACGCAAAGCGTTTTGATAGTTTTAGTAGATTACGCCATTATGCAAACGTTCTATTGGTCAAATTTTCCCATTTTCTCGAAGCTGAATTTTAATAGACCTATCCCGAATTCGCTTAGATGATCACAAAACAATGGTTCCAAGTTGAGACTGGACTTGATTCCTTTTATCTATCAAGGCCAATCCGACTTGAAACCGTTTTCTCAAGGTTGCGTGCGCATCCGATCTTGACGGGCCACGAAACTGAAAAACCCAAATTTAGTAAAATGGAGAAGCAAATTTTATGTTCAAAGAAGAGATAAATCAATTTTATGAATTCTTATTGAAAAATTTCATAGAAACAACGTATGGTAATTCTTATAATAAAGCTCCTGTTCTGGTATCGTGGCCTGTCAAATTTATTGGATTTGGATGAGCGCGCAACCTTGAGAAAAAGGTCTATTCGTGATCATCTAAGCGAATTCGGAAAAGGACTATTCATTGCACTGAGTTTTGTTGCTCTTTTTCTTATCTTTAAGGCTAAAGCGGCTGGATCAGCTAAAAAGGAAAACAAGGAAGTGAGTACTTGTAAATGAATGAAAGTTTCACCATGCATGTCATGAGGTTGGGAGGAAGGAAACCTTTTTCTTTTTTAAACGGATGAATTATCCATAGTCAGGGGTCATTTTCAACGCAGAATACATGCTTTCCTGTAACATTCATATCCCCACTCTCCCAATTTTTTCTCATTGAATTCTTAATCTTTCCTCTAGGCTGCTGAAATTTCGAATTCACTGTTATCCCAAAGCGATGATAATCTAGGCAGGTACAAAGAGGCAATATTCTAATAACATCTGTTCCTGATTGTCTTTTCAAATTCAAATGCTTTGATAGTGGGATTTTATATTGAAACATTTCCCTAGATTTTATCTCATCCCTAGAGTTCATTCTCAAATTTTATCCATCCCTGTTAATTGTGTAAACTCCATACCCTGTAAACAAGGCTCTCTAGGAGTGGGGAGGGGAGGGGAAGGAAGGGAAGGGAAGGGAATGTGGACAGGCTTTCGCTCTGTTGCCTCCCTGTCCCACCGTACGTCTTTCTCTCTCATTCTCCCTTTCCTCCTCCAACCTCCCCTCCCCTTTCCTCTCACTAACCCAAGCAGAGCTACACCTAGAGGTTGAAGCCAAGGACTGAAAAATGTAAAAGAAAGCTTTTGCTAGAACAATGGAAGGAAACTTTTGCGCATGTCAAATCACGTGATGAAATTCTAAACCAATAAGGTTGCTTGAAACCCTATATTTACCGTATTCACTCGAATAAACGCCCGCCGTTTTTAACACGTCCTCCTCGACCCTGGGTTTTTTATAACCCTGCGTTTGGGATCCGGCGTTATTCGAGTAAATAGGTATCAGTGTAAAAAAAATCTGAATCTCACTATCTTTGAATAGAAAGTAGTTGAATCTTTATCTTGTCCAAGGGCAGCTGAAAACGTTTCTTCAAAATCAAATAATAAACAATTCTGCAAAACTTCTCAGATTATTGAATTATTTATTAATTAATTTTAAGAAAATTATCGATTTAAAGCTGTTTTTTTTAATGATTGAATTTCAGTATCGAAGAACTAACAGAAGACGATGGTTTTGACTGGGGATAAAGTAGTAGCCTTGCAGGTTTTCAACCTGATTGAGGTTTGTCTTTGAATCTGTTTTCTGATTTCTCTATCACATACAAATGTTAAGGGTATTTGAATGTATATAGGTGCTATTGGCATCCAAATGTATAATGCTACAGTATTAACATCTATATGCCATTATAATATGTTTAACTTTCTAAATTGTGCGTAAATTGATTAGATGTGGTATGTACATTAATTACTTTTTCATCATATAAAATCTTTGTAGTATAATCTAACATATCCAAATGGTAGCTGTCACATCTGTCAACCTCAAGTTAAGCCTGGTTCTCACTAGCGACGCAAGCATAAGCGCAAGCAACATACGCAGACTCAGTAGGGTACTGCTCATT
>JAAAQI020149900.1:0-10875 GCA_011800005.2 Stichodactyla mertensii
TGATGGTGGTGATGGTGATGATGGTGATGGTGGTGATGGTGATGGTGGTGATGGTGATGGTGATGATGGTGGTGATGATGATGGTGATGGTGGTGATGGTGATGGTGATGATGGTGGTGATGGTGATGGTGATGATGGTGATGATGGTGATGGTGGTGATGATGGTGATGGTGATGGTGATGGTGATGGTGATGATGGTGGTGATGATGATGGTGATGGTGATGGTGGTGATGGTGATGGTGGTGATGGTGGTGATGGTGATGGTGATGGTGATGATGATGGTGGTGATGGTGATGATGATGGTGATGATGGTGGTGATGGTGGTGATGGTGATGGTGGTGATGGTGATGGTGATGGTGATGATGGTGGTGATGATGATGGTGGTGATGGTGGTGATGGTGGTGATGGTGATGATGGTGATGGTGATGGTGATGGTGATGATGATGGTGGTGATGGTGATGGTGATGGTGATGGTGGTGATGATGGTGATGGTGATGATGGTGATGATGATGGTGATGGTAATGATGATGGTGGTGATGGTGATGGTGATGGTGGTAATGATGATGATGGTGGTGATGATGGTGGTGATGGTGGTGGTGATGGTGATGGTGGTGATGGTGATGGTGACAAGGATGGCATTGATGATAGTGATGGTGGTGTTGACAATGATGATGGTGCTAATGTTAATGTTGATGTTGATGATGACGATGATAATGTTTTAAATACCTGTGAGTGTCCAAATCTACTGGCTGGTCTTTTTCCTGTGATCTCAGGAACACTCCAGCACATTAGGGTAAGATCTAACATCCATACATCATTATACCTGCAAAAAGTGATGACAAGGAGTTCACATATTGATGCATTGTCTAGTGCACAAAATATCCTCATCCACTAAAGAAGTAAGGGTAGATATGGGATTTTCAGGAGATTAGGGACCGTTCATTTTTTATCACGAGGGGGGTTGGGGGCTGGTGGTTTTGTGGGGGGGACCACCTGAAAAATTTGGCTAAGGGGGGGCACAGAAAAAAATGGTATGTTGGGGAGGGGGGTCATGCAAAACATGGACAAAATGAGGGAGGGCCACATGAAAATTTTATGGAATAAAGGTGGGGCTACACAAAATATTTAGCAAAAATTCCAAAAACCACCAGCCCCCCCCTCCCCGATAAATAAAAAATGAACAGTCCCTTAGGAAGGTTTTGGGACTTTCTTTATGAAACTACCTCTGTGAAGGTAATGTAAACCCCTTCCTTTGGAAGTCATGGTTGATAGACCAGTTTTCACATGACTGAGAAAAGCTTGCAGCAATATCAATGCTGTTAAGTATGCCTTGCCATGACTGTGGCACTTTCTAGAATTTTGATCTGCCTTGTTGTGCCTTAACTGTGTCATGACTGTGTTCATTCTGCAAGATTTTCACCGTCATACAAAATCTGCTCTATCGCACCACTGATAAACATACCATTATCACCACTGCACTCAAATGGCTTCCATAATATTGGAATTGGATAGCATACAAACTTGTAATCATTTACAAGGTACTGCATATATACAGCTTGTAAATAGTGTGAATTAATAGTAAAGAATCAAATAGCAAAAGGGATGGCTGCTATGTTGAAAAATATAGCACAAGAACTCTAAAAGAAACATTTTGTTGAATGCTTGCAACATGGCAGCTCTATGACATCATATGAAACCAATATACAATACACTAGTCAATTCAAACCCCCACCCCCTGACCCCTGGGATAGGGTGGGCAATTTAATATCCACATAATGTTAAATTTAGCACTTTCACTTGGCCCCTAGAGAAAGGTTTGCTGTTAAAATTATTGACGTTGTTGCTGTTAAAATTGTTAAAACTGTTAGCTGAGTATGCATTAAATTCCCCATATCCCCATGCATTCATATTATTAGATCCCAGGTCTCAGTGCGTTGATTCCCTGCCCTGTACTGTCCCAGGGGGGTGGGGGGTGAGGTTTTTTTATTGACTAGTGCATAAAGCCAAAGCCATTCATAAGCAGTGGTTCTGTAGTTTTCCAATGACTACAAAATCTGACTGACCGAGTTTGTCTTTGCGCTCCCCCAAACATAATCATCTGGTCCTGCACCACACATGCTGCATGGCCTGCCCGTTCACAAGGCTGTGGCCAGTCCTTTGCTGTGAATGGTGTACTCCAGTTAAACATTTCTAAGTTCAGTACATGGACCCCATTATAAAATTTTGCATTAGAAACAATTCCCAGTCTCGATGGCTGGCACCATCCACCAAATATAACAATTCTGTTCTGATGTACGACCATTGTTGCGCATTCTTTAGGGGGTGGAGGGACTCCAGATAGTCTTAATTTTGTCCATTTAAGGTCTTTAAGATTCAGTTCATACACATCGTTAAAAGCCGTATTGGACGTAGAACAACCCCCAAATACATACATAGACTTCCCAACAACACAGCTGCTGTGAGAAAAGCGTTGACAAGGAGTTGATCTTGATTTTTGAGGCACAACTTGAAAGCAAAGTTCGCCACGACAAACTGACTCGTAGAAATGTCTTTGTTTTTGTTCACAAATCCTGTTAACTAAAGTATGCCATGTCTTACAGACACGCTTGGCTTGTTGGAGTTCACCATAAGGAGACAAGTATGATAAAATCTCCTCGGTAACTTCGACAGGAATGCCAGAAAAATGGCAATAACTATTCGTACTGTCCTTGTTGACCTGATCGTCCGCCATTTTGTTTGAGGGATAAGAGAGGTTTGGGCATGAGTAGAATATAAACAAGAAAGACGAGAAGAGAATTAATAAATGAATGAATGAAGGAATGGATGAATAAATGAATGGATGAATAATGATGGAGGGATGGAGGGATGGATGGAGGAAGGAAGGAACGAATGAACGAATGAATGAATGAACGAATGAGTGAATGAAAGCTAAATAATGGTTCATAATTTTCTGTTACCAACCAATGAGTGTCATACATTCCCTAAGGACAGGAAAGTCCTCTTCCAGACTGCTATAGGCCCCTTGCAGCACGTTGGAATGCAGCTGAATTTGGAGGGCAAGACAATAGCTTTCTGGTTCTCTGGAGTTGAGATTCTTTTGTCTTGCCTTCCAAAATTCAGCTGCATTCCGACGTGCTGCAAGGGGCCTATTGTGCCCTTTTCACTCGTTTCTACTAGTCTCCCTCACAGCCGCTATCAGTGGCGTCATGCAACGCTTTCTCCCCTAAGACTAGTGTGTGTACCCCTCCCTGAAGAAAACCCTGGATCCATCCCTGCAGAATCACAAGGTCTTGCAACAAGCGTGAGGGAGGGAATGGCAAAACAAGGACAGACAGTAAGGGGGGATCACATACATTTTGTCAGTGTCAGTAAATTTGTTCAAAAGTGAGGGTTAAGTCTCATAGTGCCTCAGGGGGGGATCAGGTCACATCAAAAAATTACCATTCCTTGATTTGGTATAGGTCTTTCCCAAATTCCTTGGATGATGACAAAAAAAATGGTTCCAAGTCAAGACTGAACTCAATTCTTTTGTTTTTCAAGGCCAACCTCGACTTGAAACCATTGTTTCGTGATCATTCAAGTGAATTCGGGAAAGGTCTATTGATGTGTTTTAAAAAGTGTAATGTCACAACAACTTCCAAGTCCAAAATGAAAAGTATTTTGTAAAGATTTTTTCTGCATTTTTCTTTTGCAGGAATTTCTGTACTGAATTAGTATTGTTACTGGAGAGTTTGTTCATTGAATTTTTGTCTTGATTTTAGCTAATTTTCTGGACACAGCTCTATAGACCCCTTGCAGTGATGACCCGACCTTGTTGACGAAGAGCTTCCACAAAGCCAAATAAAATACTATTTGGAAAATAGCTTATGAACTTTTATTCTGTATGGCTTCATCTGTTCCATTATGATAGGACAGGTGAACTTCCCCTCCATCACCTGGTGTGTTGGGAACCCTGTGGTAGTTTGATCACTTGATCACTTGAGTTGTTTCGACATCAATGGAGGAAGATCTAGAAGACAGTTCTTTGCTTCAAGCGAGATCAGCCAGGCCATCAGAAGGTAAATGGACCTTCTGGTTAGTATTCACTACTACAGTATGCATTGGAGGGTCTTCTTTTCAGTTTGGATACAATACTGCATGTATTAATGCTCCTCAAAAGGTAATCCTTCAAGTTTGTAGTGTTCATTTTCATCATATTAAGCTTACTTATAAGTTATCAGTTCTCTTTATAATGAAAATCTCGTTCCAATAAAGAAAAGAAGAACTCCAAAGAAGAAGTATCGAAAGTCTTAAGCCACTCTGCTGTTTAAATGTTGTTTATTTTTCAAGTTATGAAGTCTGTCTTTAACTAAAATAAACATGCTCTACCTATAAGCTTAATGATTTATTGCCTTTTATTGGAATGGTTATCCAATAGAATTTTATGATGTTATTTCTGTAGACGCTATGAGATTCAAGGAGAATTCATTGGAGGACTCGGGAATTCCACGTTGAATTTCACTCGAAAAACGATATCGCATATCATCAGATGATATCGTTTTTCTCGCGAAATTCAACGAGGAATTCCCAAGTCAGGAAATGAATTTTCCTATAATAACATTCTAGTTAATAAAATTGTGGTCTCAACAATTTTTCCCTTCGCGTGTTTTCGCCAACTGCTTGAAAATGGAAATGTGCTTTCAGTTTTAAGTTTCGTAACTCCTTGGAATGAGAGGGTCTTTTATGAAATGAATATATCTTAAATTATGTAACCGAGTAAACTGTATAAGCCTTACTTTGGAATTCAATACACAAATGCATGAAGGAAAATTGTCGTAAGTTTATGATTTATTTGGTTAAAATATAACTAAGAAACGTATTTTCCCCCGTATTTATTTATATTTATACTTATCACGAATTTGCATAATATAATAACATATTATGTATGTTTCTTTATTTCAGAAAGTCATACAATTCTTCCAGGAAAACCATCATGATTTCACTAATTTTGAATGGTCAGTTGTGGTTGCTATCTTTGCTGTTGGGGGTATGATTGGAGCCCTCACAGGACCATATGCTGCTGGTAGTTTCGGCAGGTATATAGGACTATAGTAATATCCACCTTCACCATTTCAATTCTTAATCAGGGACTGCTCAGAAGGTAGCTGGGGTGGGCTATCCAATACAGTATGACTCACCCCTATGTATAATGTCTGAAAAAATGATTTAGCCAGTCCTAAGAAGTGTCTTATTTTCCCATGATCTACCCCCCTTTACTTTCTGACTAGTCCGTAATAATTTACTTATTTTAGTTGTAAGTGTCTAACTTAGACTTACTTTATTTATGCAAAGTATGACAGAAAGATAAACTTTTTAATATATTGTATTTCTGCAGAAAGAAGTCTTTACTAGCAAACAATCTTTTAGCCTTGCTCGGTGCGGTGATGATGTTCTTATCCCATAGCGCTAATACCCCTGGTTTATTGGTGGCTGGTCGGTTCTTTATTGGTGTTAATAGTGGTAAATAATATCAATTATGTGCTAAAAGGTACAAAGGAAACAAAAACTAATAGCTGTCCAGGAGTGTAATGGACAAATAGACAAGCTACTAATGTAGATTAGATTACTAACTATTGAATGGCAAAGTGTTTCATGGGTGAGGTCATCCATGGGCAAGTTGACCAGATACCAAAGAATCAATCTAAATTAAATTGACTGAAGTGCCAATAAGCTTTGTTAATCTTCAGTTTTATCTACTAGGTATCAATACAGCTGTAGCTCCTATGTATTTATCTGAAATTGCTCCAATTCCTTTAAGAGGTGCTTTAGGAACTCTTAATCAGTTTGGAATTGTCTTTGGTATCTTACTGGGTTTTGTATTTGGTTTGGATGAGGTGAGTTAGCTACATCTTATGCAGGATTAGACTTTATGTAGTTATTTTGTTACAGGGAAATAGTTTTGATTAAATATGTGTTATTTATCCATCCATCCATCCATTCATCCATCTGAAATTCCTTTAATCATCTGATCCTGGGTAGGATTTAAGGGAATTCACAGGTTGCTCATCAATCCCCCTTCCTACTTAGGAAAACTATTTTAAAAAAGAAAATAATTACAGTGCGACTACTCCAACCAAGGCCACCCAAACAAATTTTCAGATAAATTTTCAATGTTCATTTTTGACACTTAACAACAGATTTGTTGTGAGTTTCTACAGCATACAATGCTTCTCCCTCAATTTCAATATAATTTGTACACAAACAAAGCAAATTCTGTGCATTTTAAGCAAAATTTCAAACATTTGTAGAGATTCTATTGTTTATGTACTCAATCATGATTGGATAATTTACATGAAAATGTGTTTGGCTGGCCTTGGTTAGAGTAGTCGCACTGTAAGAATTGGTTTACTTCATTAACTAATTTTGGAACCAGATGAAACAAAGTGAGTGCTATACTTCTCTTGCATATTTGTAGCCATTTGTCAGTTTCTAAACTGGTGCTACCTTATGTATCAAATACTCCAGATCCTACTCAAAATCCTAAATCCACTGATGTAATGATCTTTTTTGGCTCATTCATTGTTTCTTGAAATCTTTATGTTGATGCAAAAAGACGAGTTAAAATATAAATACATAATTTTTTTTTTCAGGTGTTGGGTACTGAATCAGGTTGGCCATACCTGTTGGGTTTCAGCATCATACCAGCAGCTTTACAACTCATCACCCTTCCATGGTGTCCTCGCAGTCCAAGATACTTGCTGCTGAAGCTTAATGAAGAAGCTGCAGCTGTCTATGGTACTATTTATATATGTTTAGTGTACAAAACTTTTTGTGGATTACTTCTTAAAGTTTTAAGTGGAAATTAACCTCCACTGACAGGTGGTCTCGTAGTTTAGTTTATAATTCATCAGAGTTTGTCTGATAGAACTGTCCCCTTCCCCCCCCCCCCAAAAAAAAGCTGTACAACCTACATTTTCACCCTGCACATCTATCAGGAGAATTCAGTTCCTGCCCATTCAAATTCAACAGCTTTTCCTTTTTTTTCTGAACTAAGAGCTGCAGGTGTTAAGAGGAACTACTGATGTCTCAGAAGACATTGCAGAGATGAGAGTAAGTACAACTGCATGTCATTTCTTCATCCATTCCATTGTTTATTTCTTTTTTTTCCCCTTTTTTTCTTCTTGCCTTTCTCGCTTCCTTTCCTTCATTCCTTTCCTCCTCTATTTTTCTTTCTTTCTTTGCCTTTTTCCTTGTTTCCTTCTTCTCTACATCCAAAAATGCAGTTTGTGTTTTCATTTTTTCTTCAGCAAGAGCAAGAGGCAGAAATACGTGAGGAACATGTTGGTATCATAAAGATTTTCACCAAGAAAGACTTGCAAAGGCCTCTTGTGATAGCTATCATTTTGCAACTTTCTCAGCAACTCAGTGGAATCAATGCAGTAAGTAGTCAAGAGCTACAAGCTCAGAGTACACTGTAGATTGGACTATGGTGAAGCACGTGTGCAATTAAAAATATGGAATTAAAAAGTTGCAGTTTTTTTAAATCTCCTTTTATATATGAGCTGTAAAATAGACATCATCTGTTGAGCCAATCACAGTGCACCAGATCACAATTTATCCAATCAGAAGGCAGGAACATGGAACAACCATATGCAGAGCATGGCACAGCACCATATATATTTCACTTTGATTGTAATTCTGCTCTCGTAAGAACAACACCTTGTACGAAATTTTGTTTTCTTATCTTGTAGGTGTTTTACTATTCTACATCAACTTTTGATAAAGCAAATGTACCAGGAAGCCAGTATGCTACAGTAGCAGTGGGTGTGGTCAGCTTGATCATGACAGCCCTAACTGTAAGTATTTAAATTAGTTACCATGAAAACCTGCCTTAACTGTAATAAATAAATATCACAATATTATTATAGACAAGTTGCAGATTTGCTGCAATTATTATTTAGGTGCTTTTGTTGTGTGTGTGAGTGTGTTATTCCTTTGTTATTTTAATATCTGTAGCGATTTCAAAGATCTTATGTTTCGACCATTTTTACTAAAGATAATGCATGCTGCGTGACAAGTGTTAGGGGTGATCGGCGGTTCTTTTAGAGCTGAAAATATTTCCTGTGTGAACCTTTTACCAGGAAGCACGGGTGGTGTAGCTGTGAGAATGCTTGCTTCTCACAGCTACGGTTTCGTATGTGAGTAGAGTTTCTAGTTGGTTCTCTCCTGTGCTTCAAGGGTTTTTCTCTGGGTTTTTCAGTTTTCCTCCCTCCACAAAAATCAACTTCTAAAATTCCATTTTGATCATGGAATGAGGGCCACAGGTTTGTTAGCCACTAGCAATTAAGTGCTACCCTTGAAAAAACAAGGACGGTTTAGGGGTTCTGACTCAAAAGTCAGTTACATGTCTTTGTACCTTTTAGGGCCAATTGTTATTAATTCTCTTTGTTGACAACAACATTAGTTACTGACCACTATATGATGATGCTTTGCAAATCCCTTCAGAAACAAAGTGTTTGATGCACTGATAAAATAATTAATCATATATAGTTGTACCTTTTAGGGGTTGAAATAAACATGGCTTCAAAAGTACTTTTAATGTGTGTACTTTTTGACCATTTTTACCAAAGATTATGCATGCTGCGTAACTCATTTTGAACACGTGTTGAACATGGTCAATTTTTCCAGAGATATTTCTGCCATCTTCTGTTGTAACAGGGAGGTGTGCATACCTTGTTAATGTAATAAGAATTCTATATTGCATCCAAGGTGTCCAGGAAGCCATGTGTATAGACAGCTACCCAAAAAGTCATGACAGTTGTGTGAATTCGATACTTAATGTTGATTTTCAGGTAAAGCTTGTTGAAGTTTGTGGAAGAAGACCGTTGATGCTTTGGGGTTTGGGAGGAATGGGTTCCTTTTACGTCATCATGACAATTGCGTTCAGATATGAGGTAATAGGCCATATGCACTAATGGGTCACGTGACCACACCCCCTTAAATCAAGCTCCAGTGTCAAAATAAACTCCAGAAATGAAAAGAGCATCTGGATATTAGTATGAAGGTGAAGTTTGAGCTCAAAATGTTTGACACATGAAAAATGGCATAAATGGCATGATGTTTTCTAAGAGTTTGTGGGGAAAATAGACTGGATGGCACAAGCTTGCCATTGAACACATTTTCCCATACAAATCCTAATAAACTTCTAAATTTTATATTTCATGCCATTTTTCCTGTTTCAAACATTTTGAGCTGAAACTTCACCTTCATACTAATATCCAGATGCTCTTTCCATTTCTGGAGTTTATTTTGACACTGGTGCTTGATTTAAGGAAGTTGTGGTCACGTGACCCGTTAGTGGATATGGTCTATTAAACTAAACTACATGTACAATAACCCAACTTTCTAATCTTTGATGTTTGTATGGGTACTCCCAGTCATTTGCTCAGTATACGCTATGCATTGAATAATAACAGGGGTGCTTTCCATTTGATCAAAAAATTCGGTTGGTGTGACCGATGATGGTAAAGATTTTTCTACTGAGGTAAAAAACCAGACGGGAAAGGAGCTTACCATTTGCCCACCATTTGGTTCGGGCCTGCTCAGCGGGTTGGGATCGAGAGATTTTGGGAATTTCGTGAAATGGTTGGTGAAATTCCAGTCGGTTTGTTCTAACCGGAATAGCGAGACAAACGTACAAAGATTGTTCCACCATTCCGGTTGGAATTTTCGGAAAAAACAACCATACCGTTTCCTTCCCAACAGAAATTTCCGTTTTTTTGGAACAAATGAAAAGCACCCAAGATTCCTCTCGTTTAGATTAAATTGGATTAAACTAATAAAAAGACGAGAAGCATTTAAATATCCAATCAAAATCCATGAAATACGACATATCAGTTGTGAAGTCATGACTTCAAGCGATATGCAAATTAATCATACTAAAGCCAGTTTTAATCGGAAATCTCTATTTGAAAACCTCTATCCAACTTTATCAGAATTTTGATTTCTTTTTTTACTACTTGATAGCACTATAAATCAATGGGTTACGTGGCAATCATAGCTACACTCATTCTAGTTGTATTCTTCCAACTTGGTCCTGGTAAGTGTTTGCATTTTTCATCCGACATAGGGATCCCAAGCCATATAACATCGAAGTACATCTACACTCTTCAGCACAGAGCTAGTGTTCCTCCTGGTGCTCGGGGATAGACAGGAGGAACGCAGGTTCTGGGCACAAGATTGAGTACATCTCTCGAGCTCACAGCCCATCTATTCTTACTGCGCATCCTCGCAAATAACTGCCAGAACCTCTTTGATATCTGACAGTTCGTGGAGACCATGCCCAGTAAGAACAGCAGGCTATGATCGAGAGTGATTAAATAAATTGCTGCTTGGGTTCCGTGTGGCCGGCACCAAACTAAATTAAGGAAATTCCAACATATTCAGGATAGTACAAAAGATACAATTAAATGGTTCCTTGTTATTGCAGGGCCTATCCCATGGTTCATCACGGCCGAGATATTTACTCAAGGGCCTCGGTCAGCGGCATGTTCTATTGCTGCTACTGTCAATTGGTTGGCAAACTTTCTAGTTGGTCTTGCATTCCCTTCTATGCAGGTATTGATTCAACCTTTATGATTATCACCCATCTATCAGGCCTGTCAGATGCTTATAAGACTACTCTACCTAAGCAAAAGTACCGGTTGATAATTAACACTTATTTACTGGGACCGAGGGAAACAGTATGTTTTTGTGAAGACCGCTGACGTTTCCCGAAGCGGAGCTGAGGGAAACATCAGCGGTCGAGGGACCACAAAACACTGCTTTCCCGAGGTCCCAGTAAATAAGTGCTTTATTATCATACCAAGTGTCAAAGAGAACAAAAAAATTGAGAAA
>JAAAQI020149911.1:0-10873 GCA_011800005.2 Stichodactyla mertensii
TAACAATAGATTAACAATACAATACAATTGAGAACGACGCAATACAATAGAATACAATACAATGCTATGCATAAATTGGTCAGAGTATTGGACAAGTATGAGCTCATGTGACTTTTGGGTTCCCTGTGTCTCCACGATTACGCCTGGGTTCTAATTTGAATACCGCTGTCCCTTCCTTCCAAAACAAACCAAGTGAATCGAATCAAGAGGAGTTTTATTTTCATTTATTTATACATTCTGTTTTAACAGTGGTCCTGCAGCCAAAAGAATGAAATGCAAACTACTTCACTGCGACCGCTCTGTACTTTAGCCCTTCCTCTATTATTTCTACTCGACGTTTATTGCTCTTTTCAAGATGTGACGAGTAAAGTTGGAGTTTCTTCAGCCAACGGTCTTGTTGCTGCTTTTGGGGACTTCAATGGCGACAAGTCAACCGACCTTTTTGTGATTAAAAACCAAGGTAAAATATGCCAAAAATTAAACATACAGACCAGTCTCCTAACATACAATCTTCCTATTCTTGAACTACCTCATTTTCAACAGAAAGAATTTATTTCATGTGAATCAAATGCTCCAATATAGTCGACTGAGTAAATTCGACTCGATTAAAAAGACAGTGGATACGTTTAACTGAAGTCCAGTAAAATGATAGTGAATTACGACATTGTGGAATGTTATGTCAACCGTTTATCGTTGCAGGAACGCAGTTGTATGTGTATCTTTGGAATCAAGGCTCCCAAAAGTTTGATAGCTCGATATCTCTTGTGAAGTTCGACTCAAGGTTAGTTATGTTTTCAGTATTAAACTTGTGTAAGCTCTGTGTCACCAATACCCTCCCCTCCCCTGCTGTATTTATAGTGTTATTCAAAATGGTTGTAAATCAACTTGTTGGTAGCTCAAAGAATGAAGTGTTTGAACGTAGGTTTTGCTTATGTGGATTAAAACATGTCAACAAACAAAAACGTTACACACCTGTAGCATCAGGACACACCCAAAGCATAATAAAATTTTAAGCTCGTAAACATCTGATATTTGCTTATGCTAAATGTTTTATGATAGATTTCCCCACGATAACCAATACTTCTACAATTACTAAAAATAGAAATATTGAATTTTAAAAGCATTTTAAAGGCATTATATGTAACAAACAATTGCAAATAATGTAAACAAAAATACAGCACACCCCATGCCAGCCTCTATACCTACCTCTTTGTTGAATGATTATGAAAGTAAAATAAAGGGAGAATGTTGATAATAATAATAATAATAGTAATAATAAGATTTTAACAGGAACAAGTTTGATACCTTGATCAGATGACATTATGCTGCTTTTTTTATGACCCATAAACCATTTCTCTTTGGCTTGTTTGCATCAAATTAGAAAGGCACTTTACATGAACATAATAGTTTATCATTTTACATCAAAGATAATTTTGCATGGCCATGTGATGGCAGCCATATTTTGGATCAGCAGTAAACAATAAGGTTTATAATATTATTATAATGTAAGATTTTTACCCAATGACTGGTGCTGTACAGTAGTCTGACTCATAGTCTCCTTAATGTGGTACATGTACATACTCCAAATCCTAACCCTTTAAGAACCCTGAAGCCTGGTTCACACTAGCGTCGTAATTGTAATCGTAAGCAACGTACGCAGACTCAGGATCGTATTTATCACTGAGGTGTGAAAAAAGACAAGCACCGCTAATGAGCAGTACGCTACTGAGTCTGCGTACGTTGCTTACGATTACAATTACGATGCTAGTGTGAACCAGGCTTGAATGCATCTCATAGTTAACCTATTAAGAACTCACAAATAAAGGCCTGACACTGAGGATGGTCACTACTAGAGTCTCTTTTTCCTTAGGTATTTAATTCTTTCTAATGCAAAATAATTTTTACTGTTTCTGTAATCCAACATGGCTGCCATCAGGTGATTGTGTCTAACTTTCATTATTCCATTATTCATTCTGTAGCGTGATTGTCAATGTTGCACCAGGAGACTTTGATGGTGATGGATGCATGGATATTCTGATTACAACGGAAGCAGGCAAACCTGATGCTAGAAACATACAGCCAAAGAAAGTCTATGTCTTTTGGGGCAATCTGGAGAAGATCAGCAAAGGTAGGTTTAATTCTGTGAAATGTAATGTGTAATTAGAGATTAATTAGAAATGTAATGTGTAATTAGTAATTAGAGAGCAAACACTAAAAGCATGCAACATAAATAGTACTAGATAGTGCTAAATTATGCTGATTCTATTGTTTAGTTAGTGCTATTTAGTTTTAAAAAGGGCAAACTTGCACACTTTTAGTGTTTGTACTCTAGAGCTGTTAAGTGTGAGCACGTAATTCGAAGGAAAAACAACTTCTGGGTTTCAAAATGAAAAGCAGTTCTTTGAAGATTTTTCTTGCTTTTTTCTTCATAGTAGGAATAGCGCTGTGCATCAGTGACGTCACAACTCAGACAAACAAACCTCAGAAAAAATTTTTTTCATCTCCTTGAGTCCAATTTCTGCCATTTGGTTTTTAATGACAACTTTTTTTGAAAATAAGCAATGTTTTATAAAATAAAATAAAATACAACGAAATAAAATGTATGTTTCTCCGTGTTGGCTTTTTAGTATAATTTTGTTTGTCTGAGTCATGCGTCTAATAAGAGGGCTATTTTTAGAATCGACGCACAGTGCTATTGGTATACATAGGTCAATTTATTACAGGTGGAGGAGGAATTGTGAATAAACATTTTCTGAAAAATTGGACCCGGAAATACATCACAACTTAACAGCTCCAGAAAGCTGTTCAGAGTTTGTGGGTATGTGATTAGTAGCTGCACCATATTTTGCCATAACCACTTATAGGATGATTCTAATGCAAACAAAATGCAATAAGAAACCATTTCAAGGATACTAAGGATACAGGAAACAAATCCATAAATTGATTTATTTTACTCATTACCTAGATTCTGATTTGCCAAGAGCCTACAGCTTAATTTGAGATATCTGCAGAAAAAATTGCAGATATGGGATTTATCATGTCAAGTTCAAAGTCCAAGTGTTGGACATGCGCTTAAAAATAGATCCATAAACATAGAAAATAAAAATTTTCAAAATGTATAATAAAACAATATGATTGAATTTGGTTTTTGCATTGATATCATAAATTATCAAGACCTTGAGTCTGTGTTGTTGGCCTCAGCCTATGGCTTTGGCAGATAACAGAGATGTCAGTCTTGATGATTTATGATATCATCTCAACCTCATCCAATAATTGCTTAATGGCCCCCCATTTTATCTAGTGTACATATAGATCATTTACCTGCCCCCTGTTTGTACAAGCCCCCCTCCCGTAACTCTCTAAATAATACCAGGTTCCTAACAAACTTTTTCACATTTTGTACAGTTGATGAGGCATTTAAAATTACTGAAGAGCTAAAAGACCAGCCTGTAATTTTAGAGTAAGTGAAATAAATCATAATTATTAAAATAAATTATTGATTATGAGGAGAAAGATAAACTGGGGAAACAAACTCGTCACTGCTCATGCATTGAAAATGCTTTAACATGGCACCATTACATTCATGGCAAGACATGTATACTTCATATTATTATGATATATTCACCATCATAGAAGATTTTGTAACTGGTGTGTTGGTTTAATGGCGATGAGGATTGTTATTTTTCCTTGGACAGCGTTAATGGTGACTTGATTCCTGATTTTTTGGGTACAATCTATGACAAGAATAATGCAAGCCGTGAAGTCAGAACTTACTTTGTATCTGTTGGGTAAGTTAGTAGTTCTCTCTCATGGGTAAGTCAATGGTTTGCCATGGAATTTATAAGCCGTAAGAAACCCTGATATGAAACATCTTGACTCTGGTCACCTTGCTCTTTAGAATAATCATTCAGTCAGACTGAAAAATTCTGTGTTTTAAGTTGCAATAGATAATTAGTAAAGATTAGTGTATTCGTTCTGTAAATTGAAGCAGGCTACTGTATCTGAGAGACATAAATTATCCTATACTTGTGCTTATTAAATGCATAGTTAAGCACAGGTTTTTTAATATTGGTTAGGTGCAGAGGGAAAGAGAGGGATGGGAGTCGGGGCCTATGATTTTACTGTATATTTTGTATTTAATTACTCCAGAATGGGAAAAGGGGGGACCATATTTATCTAAAAGAAAATTTATGCTTAGAAAATGTAAGAAATTTGGAGGATGGACTTAAAAGTTAGGAGAACCTTTTTAAACACTGGATGTTAAAACATCTCTACCCTAATCATGTTAAGTTAAGACCTTATGAAGTATATACCCTCCTTAAACTTTCCCAACACTTTCTCAGTACTTTTAGTGCATGGATGAAATAACTTAAACATGGAATATGACTTTCTGGAACTAATGACTTTTCCTTCTAAATTGTTTGGTTTCATTTCATTTTTTATTAGAAAAAACAGAACATTTGAAGCACAAACTCAGAAGCCCAATTCCAAAGCTAAAGAAGTGAATCCAGGATCTTTAGATCCACTAAGAATTCCTCACTCAAATGGGTTCTTAGACCTGACTGGTGACATGACTGCAGGTATATATATATATTAGCATAGTCACATGACTTGTATAAAGGGTTGTCAGTCTGATCTGAAATCTAAAATCAAAAAAGATTGTTGGTCAATGGTCTGAAATCTAGGATCTGAGCCAGACAATTCACCAGCACAGGTCATCGCTCAAAGATGGTGTCATATTTAGTTGTTTACTGATTGTAAACTACTAAAAAAGAAAAATCAATTTGAAAACAAAGCTTAATTCAAAAATTAATGAATTTACAGCTCATGCTCTCAATAGCTGTTATTACGGCTGTATGCAGATGAGATGCAAATGAGCCGTTATGCATTGTATTGACCATATAGCCTCGCTTGAATGATTCTTAAAACAAAAGAAAATCTTATTGTGGGCTCAGCTGTAATAACAGCTATTCCTTTTGGTCTCAGATTTTAGATCTCTGACTGACAACTTTTTTTGAAAAAGGTGTTTACATAATTATGTAATAGTGAAAAAGGCAGATCACAGGCTGTAGACCAATTACATCAAGCATTGCACTACATGTTGCATTGTGGGATTGGGAGGGCAAAGGTTGCCAGTTTCAAAGTAACACAAGGACAAAGTTTTGTTACCTTTTGTTTATCAGAAAGATGGTGAGAAGTGTTATTGAGTTTCCATACACTGAAGACTCCAAAATTATTAAAGACAAAACAAAACAACAAACAAACAAACAAGCAAACAAAGGAGATAAAAGTCCTTTTTTCCAACAAAAAACAAGTTGGTAGATTGTTATATCATTTCTATACAGGTCTGTTGTTTTGTTTAAATTTTATTTCACTATTTTGCAATTAATTTTCAGATTTGTTTGTAACTTCAAAGACAGAGAAAAGCTATCATTTTGAAATCTGGGAAAACAAGGTGTGTTTGAATGATCACATTTGCATCATCTTCCACCACATTGACCAGCCTTTTTGCAGTGAATTGAAAATGAACATTCTTGAGTTCAGATCTCTGACCAACAACCTTTTTTGAAGTACATGTAGGTGTATCCATAACATGTATGGTATATCATTCATCTTATTCATCAAATGATCTTGTTTTCAAGGGAGGTGTACTGACCTACTCTCCTGAGGTCATTGGTCTTCCTGATGGAGTAACTGCCAGTTCTCATGTCATTGGTCAGTCATCCTTTGCTGACTTCGGTAAGAAATTCAGCCTGGCTTACTGTTGTCCCATTTCAGACCACATGATCATTCCCTTGAGCATTGTATAAGCAATAGGCCATTTCCAAGTTTTCAAAAATGATGAATAAAGCTTTGTGTGAGGCTTTGTGCAACATCATGCTTGGTGGTGTGAAACAACTGACTGACTGTTGTGACCCTTTTCTCTATGACTTGCTGAATTGCAGTTCACTTCTAAAAATAAGCTTTTAAGCAATAGAAAAAGTCCAAGAAATCTCAGTCATTTCATGCCACCAAGCATGATTTTGGACAAAGCCTCTCCATGCATAATTTTCAATAACTTGAAAGTGGCATATTGACCCATTTAGTTTGGACTGAGGTCCCACCAATTCAAAACACAATCTTTTGATTAATTTCTCTTAAGAATTATGCTATTTTTGAGGAAGATGATCCATCCTATATGGAAGCAATTGATAAGAAAACCTTAGCTATTGATTCAATTTAATATACATTATTCTTTTCCTTGCTTTAAACAGATAGAGATGGTAAAATAGATCATCTGCTTCCTGTATGTACTTTGCCAAACTGTGAAAACAGTGAAATTTATGCCTACATCAATAAAAAGGTACCAGACGTTTGCTAAGTTCAAGCAAAATTTGAGGTTGGAATACACATAATATAGTAACAGTATCAGATTATTTATTGCATTACTTAGCATCGTATTCCTGATATATTATTTATCTTGTCTTATCTTGTCTGTTCAGTAAACTGACAATGACACCCCAAATACAACTAAAATAAAATAACAACACCACACGTGAGAAAACAAGTTGAATCAAGTGATTTGATTTTAAACAACTAAATAGATCATTCCATCTGGAGCTCAGATTTTTCTGAGTTCATTTTACTCTTTCAAACTTCTCATTATTTATTCATTCATCCCTATGTTGTTTGATGTTTGCTTTACAATCATTTAGACACACTTCATATTCAGAAGTTCAACATAATTAGTTACTACTGGATTGTACATGTAGTACAGTCAGATTAACTGCTGGATTGCAGTTTATATGAAAAACCCACATGACCTTAGCTTACCATAGAGTTCCCAGTAGCTCAGTGGTTAGAGCATCCGATTAGTATACAGAAGGGCGTGGGTTCAAATCCCATCTGGAGCTCAGATTTTTCTGAGTTCATTTCATTCTTTCAAACTTCTCGTTATTTATTCATTCAAAACAACTAAATGAAAATAATGACAAGAGACACGAGAAAGCAAATTAAATCAATTGATTTTATTATATATTCTAGTTCAATTGATTTTTTATACAAAACTTTGCACTAATTTTCACGGATGTATGGTATGCACTCTATTAATTTTATCATGCAGTGGGGTGCCTGTGGAGTTTCCAAAAGTATCCCAACTCAAGTTGGAAGCTAATTTGACCATTTTATTACTTCTGTCTGTTTCAGTGGTCAAAGGTTTTAGCCAGCAATCATAAAATATGGCAATTTATACCCCCCTCTAGCAATGATTCCATTCCAAATATTCCACTGATGACACTGAGGATAGGTGAGTCCAGTGACTGGGCGAGGAATGGGTTACTGGCATACAGGGGTGGGAGGGGGAAGCAATGGGTATGGTCAGGTTTGGAGTGGTTTAGGGGGTAGGTCATGTGAGTTGGAGTTCTGTGGAGTGGGTTAGAGTCAGTTGGTTTGAAGTGGGAAGGGGCAGTCTGATCAAGGAATCAGAGAAAACTTCTGCATTAGGAAATGTCTATGACTAACCAGAGGAAGTCTGGGGGATCCCAGAATGGGACAATGGGCCCTTGGGTTCCCCTAAATCTGCCCATGGGAGGGGTGGCTTAGGGTAAGTTGAGTTGAGTTGAGTTGGGATGGAGTGGAGTGGAGTGGAGTGGGCTGAAGTAGGAGTGGGTAAGGGTGAGTTAAGTTGGGGTGGAGGGCAGTGCAGTGGACTTAAGTAGAGGTAGCTAAGGGGGAGTTGAGTTGGGAAAGAGTGGAGTGGAGTGGGTTGCAGTAGGGGTGGCATAGGTGAGTTGAGTTGAGTTGGGGTGGAGTGGGTTGAAGTAGGAGTGGAGTGGGGTAGAGTAGAGTAGAGTGGGTTCGGACCGTGGGTTTAGCTGGGTTTGGTGATTCTGTGGACACTTATGGGAGCAAGGATAGAATAATTTTCTGTTTACCTCTAAAAACCTAGTTTATTGGATGCCTTTCAGGGGACTACAATCTGGATGGCTATCCTGATGGACTCATCATTTTAGACATCGCTCATAGGTAAGTTCTTACAATTTCTACAACTCTTTTCTGCTCTTCAAAAGACCCTGTAGGGGAATCCATATTGTAGGAGGATTCCAGATTCCAGGACCTGGATTCCATACTCAGTATATTCCATACTTAGTATATTCCAGATTTCTTATATTTTAGTTTCCATGTGATCCACCTCTTGGATTATGGATTTATTTAAAATGCCTATGACACATTTAATATACAAAACCTAAC
This sequence comes from Stichodactyla mertensii, assembly GCA_011800005.2. Lineage (NCBI taxonomy): Eukaryota > Metazoa > Cnidaria > Anthozoa > Actiniaria > Stichodactylidae > Stichodactyla > Stichodactyla mertensii. Next base: position 8,230 of record JAAAQI020149911.1, read on the forward strand.
TGATATGAATAAATTGAATTTTGAAAGCCTCCCCGTTTTACCCATGGCTCTTAATTATTGCTAATTAGTTTTTGCATAGTAGTCAGTGTTTCCAAATACTAGGAACAACAAATAAACGTAAATGACTCCCTCGACGTCACAGTCATTAGCATACGGCATGGAAAAACCTTTATAACTTCAAGATGCATCCCTCAAACTATACAATTTTCATTGAGCAGCTCATCCCATGTAGAATCAATACTGGGAATATTGCCCGATGTGTCATATGCAAACCTTAGGCACTTTAATGATTCCAAATTCCAGATTCCCTAACACGGTGCAATGCTTTCCTGTGCCTTGCTAAGCATTCTATGACTCTGAAGTTTGCTGTTTTTTAATGTTGTCGTTAATGCAGGAAGATCAAAAGAGCACCAGTACTACTTCAAAATGTTCCCTGTAGTGAAGAACATAACTGTGTGAATGGAAGAACATTCTCAGTGCAGTGGAAGGTGGGAAAATGAAAAATAATCTGTCCTAGCAAACTCAATTCAATTTAGTAACCTTTAGAGCGGATTTCGTATGAGTGGGAAACGATAACCGCTACCCAGTTGGCTTAGTTGGTATAGCATCGGTCTGTTGTGTGAGAGGTCGTGGGTTCAAGCCCCGGCCGGCCGGTCTTAAAATAACTGAGAAGGTGCTGCCTTTGTAATAACATCTACAAATGGTTAGACCTTCACGGGACTTGGATGATCATGTTACAGGTTCGTCAGTGTCCAACTATTATGTGCTACCCTCTATAAATAAAATTGATTTTTAATGTATTTTTGATACGACAAATTCGTAGCCGTCGTACCCACCGTACTTTACCCTAACTGTAACGTTGTGATTGGATGCTTCACGCGAAGACAATGGGAAGCCATTTCAGTGTTACTGCACATTGTATTGTGTACATACTGTAAAGGCGCGGACACACGGTGCAACAAATTGCGTCGTGTGACATGGCTCACAACATCGATTGCCTGCAACATTGCGCGCATGCATATGGAAACCGCCCTATGATAAAGATTCTCACAGCACGTCTACATTCGTGCGTTATACCCACACATTTTCAAAGTCAAACTGTTTTTGGTTTTATCGAAGCAAAAATGTGGTCATACATTTTGGATTCACGCTGTAACACACATCAAAATATAACATTATTTTACTGTTGTTCTTTGACTCCAGAATGGTAAACATTCATTAGCAGTTGAAATAATTTTGTCATCTTTTTTATCCCAGTCTCTGATGTCGCTAGAGGGAGCTGTGCTCGCCACATTCTTTGACCTGTTTGAGAATGTAAGTGACAATTATTCGTTATAACATAGCCGGAGAGGTCATTTATATTTGAAAAAAGGGCTTTGTAATTCTAACGAAAGTCTCAATACACTGTGTGCTCGTTTTCTTGATCACTCCAGCATGAAGTTCGTCGAGTCAGAGTAGTTTTTGTACGACTGTGAAAAAAACACGTCACGTCAATCAGGGCTGGTGACGTCACTGCTAATCCAATGAAAACAGTTTGACACTGGTCAGAGCAGAGAGGTTTTTGCAGTCATACGAAAACTGCTCTATGTACGCACAGTCACGCACGCTATTTAACCAATCAGGGCAAACACATTGTGGCAATGTTTTAATCAGAATTAAGATATGGTGTCTTTTCCATGGCAGGGAATAACAGATTTCCTCATAGTAACACAAACAAAGAATGGCCAAATTAGGCTCCATGCCATCCGTAATAACCTCTATGTAGATGCATCTTTTGTCAAAGTGGTTGGTAGGTATTAGATTATTCCTCAGATTTTGCTGTTACTGATGTCAAAACTAAAACAGACCTTCGTAATGACGACAACATGCATATTTCATCAGCTTTCACGTATTATTTTCGTAACAGAAAACCTTTTATTATTTAGATATCAATGAAATACCAGGATTTCTCCTGTTTCTAAAACTTCGTACACAGTGAAGATATCATTTTTATCCTTCGCATGTGAAGATATCCCCGTTGCCATGACTACCCTTGTATCAACCAATCACAAATGGCCTTAAAATTCTTCCCTGATCCTGGATATTTCATTGATATTTATAAAATAAACAGAACATTACGTGGGCGCTTGGAGATACGAATTTTATCTTTGAGTGTTGAATATCTCCCTCACTCGTTCGCTGCGCTCACTCGTGAGAGATATCATCAACACTCAAAGATAAATTTGGTATCTCCGCGCGCCCATGTAATATCCTCTATTTATTTTCTCATAGTTTTGGGCGGTGCGACTATCACTTCCTGCTCATCGGACAAATTGGTAAGACACACACAGTGAAACACAGATTAAGACACACATTGAATGTCACACAGGAACCCAGTAAAGGGAACATTACCACGGGTCTCTCTCTGTACCTCAGTGATAGAGCATCTGACTGGTATCCAGAAGGACATGGGTTACATTCCTGTCAAGCGGACTCAGAATTTTTCATAATTTAACTGCTGGGAGGTCCATGGAGGGAGATTCTCTAATATAAAAAGCCTTTATTAAGACTAAGGATAAAGTTGTCTCAGTATTGCTGGGTGCCCCGGTAATAATGTTTACAGCCTCTGTATATAAAGTTGCTGTTACTACTATACAATAAACCA
>JAAAQI020149933.1:0-10872 GCA_011800005.2 Stichodactyla mertensii
TATTTAGAACAAAGCTTGCTTTATATAACACTATTCCATTTGAGACTAGGTGCTCTGGCCAAAGCTAATGGTTGTAGCATTAACCTTAATTTATATGGGTATAAATTAGCTTTTATTATTTGTGAAAATGTGTGAAAATAACTCCAAAGCATGGACTATAGCCCAATGGTTTTTGGCCCAAAATGGTCCAAAATGATCCATTTTTAATGGTTTAAGAATAATCAAAATCATGGAATATCATCCAAGGTTTTTTTCAAGTGGTCCAAAATTTATCATATTGATTTAATATCATTAACCAGCAGTTGATTGGCTTCGAAAAGATATATGTGAACCGGATCCAAAAAGAGTGTAACTGTCTCCATAGAGTGATTTTCCTTCGTCCGTGAAAGAAAAAAATAGTTTGTACTAGTTGATAAAGAACAAAAGAAAACAATAGGTTTAGAGTCTACTACTAATTATTAGTTTGCCTATTCTTTCATGGTCGAAGGAAAATCACTCTCGTGTCTCCATTATCATCGCCTCACCACCACCACCATTTTTTTTATTGAGGTATCCACAAAACTCGGCTGGGAATCGCACCCAGTCCTCCTGATTTAAGTCAGATGTGCACTTTTACACTACCGAGTTGAGTTAGATAAAAAGGATTCCTCCAGATTCTGAACCCCTCATGAAATCAGCAGATTCAAACTCTTCGATAGGTTAAAGGACCATACACAGTATCCGTCACGTGAAATTTTCTTCACAGTTAGGGATCGGACCCACTTTTGTATATTATTATCTTGAGACACGATTGCCGCTGATCCCAGGTGGGGAGGGTGGGCACTTCCAACCATTTTGTACGGGATGCTCCGCCGAGACTCGGGACATTTAACCCTTTTATATACCAAATTTCTGCAAAAATGGTACCCCTTTTATATACCTTTGCCTGAAAAGGTACCTCTTATATACTTACCGGATTTGGCTTATACTAGCATGTTGAAATCCTACCCTTTTCTATACCCGAACTAGCAAATTCGCGCCCATTTTCTATACCTTTGGCCTGAAAGGTACCCCTTTCGGGTGGAGAATCCCCGGTGCCCGTATAGGGCAATATGGGGAATACCCTCCCAAGCCACTGACAAATACTCCCCAGTTCTACATGTGTTTGACTAGACAGACGAGTTATTGGTTGACTTACACCTATTTCAAAAAACATTATCGCAGCAGAAAGCATCAAGCAATCGAGACGGCAAGAGTATTGGTGATTGTCCTCAGTGTTCATCCATTCAAACGCAGCCATTTTAGTCTTTTTACAAGATCAAATTTAAAACTCGGCTAATGCTAGCGAGTTCTGCCTCGTCAGGCCCGCCTTCTTGTTGCTTTTGGCTGCGCCCTCTGAAACAAAGGTACTGTTACAGTATGCAATTTGTCTCAATTTTTTTGCACAAGTTGCACGAGACATGGCCTAGTGTAACATACCAAAAGTGTCTCCGAGTTTTACTTCTCGCCACGGTTGCGGCAACAAAATTGCGAGACACTTTTGGTATATCATAGACAATGTCTCGTGCAACCTTGTCTTGCAAAATTGCGAGACAAGTTGCAGGAAAATTGCCTAGCGTAACAGCAGCTTAAGTGTATCAGTCCTTTTCCGTTAATTTGAAAGTGATGTAAGCCCCTCCATTTTTTTTTCTTTTGTGGTCTTAGTTGGTACTCGTTCTACCATAATAAGTTTAATAAATGATCACTCATTTTGTTTCCAAACATGATTTATTAAGGCAAACATATTCAAAACTTACAAATGTATAAGCTGAACTTAAAGTAAACACTATAGGCTAAGTATGGATGGTTTTGATTCTGTCATGGTGCACCATAACGATAGTTTAGTCTAAAATGAGTTTAGGCAACCTCTTCAGAATCCAATACCTATTCAGTAATGGCAAAACCAGTTGTCTGAATTTTGGGTCGACTAAAACTCACTTTGATATATCAACTATACTAGCTAACTTTATCTCTAACTTCACATGTCAAACAGTCAAGTCGTCAGAATTCGCTGAAAAGTTTGCATTTATTTTGAGTGCAAATCTGCAAATCGGATTCTGTTTCACGAGTGAAGTCAACTTGTATTTAAATCTATGTTAGTCTTTAATACTTTTATAAATGTTAAGTCAAACCTTTGTTTATGAAATTCTCCTTTATTACCTTTTTGGATTGGTTTAAAAGGGTCCTTTTTGATACAAATTTCTTCCTAGATTTTGATTGCCTATTTTCATTGATTTAATTTTCTTTTCTGCTAAAGTCTAAATAATTAAAGATATTATAATTTCCGTAAACCCTTGAAACAGATATGAAATCTAAACAGTATAACGATAAAATTTTATATCTGAATTCGAAAATTATTTCAAGGATTTACGAAAAAATTGCTTTACTTAAAATTATATTATGCTTATAAAAACGAAAATTCAAATCAATGAAATATAACCAAAATGTAGAAAAAGAAATTTGTATCAAAAAAGTAAACTTGAAAACCCAAATATCAAAATTGCCAATAACAAAGGAGAATATTCAAACAATCTTAAATTTAAAGTTTAATTAAAGGAAATTGAAAAACTTAAATTTATGAAGATAAAAGAAAGTTAACAATATATTTTAACTGTAATAAAATGAGCTAGAGTGGTGGCACTTAACCCATGAAACAGAAACTGATAGTTAAAGTCTAATAGACAAATAGACAAGAAAACAATGGAATTAGTGTCTACTAATCTCTATTAGACTAATATCTATTTCACGGGTTCAGAGCCATCATTCTAACGCACTAAATAGATTATTAGATTACAATTGCATATTGTTTTTTAGTGGTTTACATTGATTTGGAGTGATAGCACTTCACCCGTGAACGAAGAAAGTAAAACAAAGTATAATAGGCTATTAGATAAAAGAAAATAATGGAATTGTGCTAACTTTTATTAGACTAATTACTATTAACTGACAGGTTATTAAGTGCCATCACTTTTGCAATTACTCTATATGCTAAATGCATGGTATATTAATATTAAGTAACGGCAGTCCCCATTGTTGAACCACATTACAGGGTGGTATTGGAATCTGTAAATGATAAAATTAATAGGCAGAAATATAATTGATATTGGACTAATAATATAATAGATCAGGTGCATACCATATATCCGTGAAAAGTTAACAAAATTGTACAAATTAGTGCAAAGTTTTGTATGAAACTACTTTCTACTGAATTTACTAAATTGTGAAAATTTGTGCAATTTCTCACGAAGTTTTTCACGGATATGGTAGATATAAATAGAATTCTTTCTTTGTTTCTTTTCTTTTTTTCTTTTTAAGGAAAAGTAATTCGAATTGACAGTACGGAGCAATTATGACATACCTTATTTGAATCTTCGATCAAGTTTTCTTACTCCGCATCGACTATACGGAAAAAGAAACGAAAACAAACAACATTAACACCCAACTAACGTCTACTATTGTAAGACTAATAACTGTTTTACGGTTCTATTTAGAGAATTAATGCTTGCAAGTAGAAATTATACCAAACCCTTTTCTTTTTCTAAGGCGATCGGTTATTGAACCGGATACTGAACCAATAAGGCTGTGTCTGAAAGATAAGAAAATACGGCTTATGTTTTAAACTGTCTTTCATAGAGTGATTGCAATAAACCCGTGAAATAGTTATTAATCTGATAGAGTTACGTTTTTGTCAGGATTCGACTAGAGTGCATCCCATATATCCGTGAGAAACTTTGTGAGAAATTGCACAAATTAGTAAGTTCAGTAAAGAATTCCATACAAAACTTTGCACTAATATGTACAATTTTGTTAGTTAACTTTTCACGGATATATGATATTCACTCTATTAGGTTTCGTTTCACGGGTTTATTGCAATCACTCTACTATCGTCATTTTATTCTGCCGCATCTGGTTGTAGCTAGCGCAAAGCAGATCGACCGAGTGCACATGTTTTTATACACCGATATCCACGAAGAACCGACTTGCCGATTAGCAAAAGCGCAGAGACGAAACCAATACTTTCCCTGAAACGGAAAGAAAGAACCAGTTAATCATACATGTAATGATGTTACGACAGTCAAGACAACTAGAATTGAAGCGCAAGACCTGACTTAAGCATTGCGCAACAATTCAAGAAGCGAGACTGAGCAATTTCAATACCAATCAGTAAAGATCATGTTCTCTCGCTAAATTGCAGTAAACTTGTGACGCAAAAAATGCTGAAAAGCAAAAGTGTTAGTAATCGATCGCGAATGTAAAGAGCCAAAAAGGTTCGGTATTTGGGTACGGATATTCCATAATACACAATAGAAGTAAGCGAACTGTGTTACCAGCTCCTTAAAAGTAGGTCAAACAGCCCACCATATATTACTTGCTTCCAACGGATCTGGAATATCCTAAGAACCATGTCACACCCAGCGTATCGTTACATTAAAAGATGGGGGATATTCCAGGAAATTAAACCTGGAAAGTAGTAAGCGAACTGTGTCACCAGCTCTTTACAAGCATGTCAAACAGACTACTATATTGTACTTACTTCTATCGGCTCTGGAATATCCTGGGAACCACTGCCCTCAAAATTGAACCCCCCCCTCTCCAAAAACAAACACAAACAAACACAGACAAGTCATACAACTACGTTTTAATCTTTTATTATATAAATGTATTTAATTAGTACGTACAATTAGCAAATAAATCAAGGACCACATAACACACTTGTAAGGGTTAGACTTTATTATACTACGTTGTGTGTCAGTAAGTAAATGCATTATGTCGAAAATGTAATGTGAAAAAAAATTATGGATGATGAATGAATGACCTTAAACTAGCCCAGAATCGGATTTAACTTATCAAAAAGACTCTAACCTAAGAATGTATTCGGCCTAATAACGCCTTAGAAACTATATATCAACCCTGTCATACAATCATATACAAGCCTAATATTTGAAAGCCGATGGATCGACATAACCATATGAAGAAAAGCCTAACCACAAATTCTAAGAATGTAAAAATCATTATCTTAGGAAAAATTGACCTAGTATACGCCTATCAAAACTCTTAACAAAACTCATTACAAACCTACAATTGTTAGAAAGCCTATGGATCGTGAACTATGCACGAAGAAAACCTATTAACCGATAAGAAACTTAAAGAATCAAGCCGAAAAAAATTCGAAAAAGATTTCGAAAAAGTCGATCCCGTTTCCTTTTGTCAACGGGGAAAAATGGCGCACATTTCCATGAACGCAATCACGACTCTCAACGTTTTGATACATGATTGTTCCATAAATGCATCAAAATATTGAACTTTATTGCTGCAACTGTATAAACTACAGACAGCAGAACAAAATAATATATACGCAATGCATAAAAGCATTGCGACGATTGTAAACTAGGCCTTAAAGAAGCTACCACTATAGGGAAAAAACTATCGTAGACGCTGTCGTGTTGCCGCAACCCAGTTTGGTTGTCCTTGGAAGAAGCTAGAAAAAATGATTTTAAATGTCATGGATTTGGGGAAAATTATTCTTGATAAAAAACATCAATACTATTGATGATTTTCTATCGATTTTAGCTCTCATGACATTTAGGGTAAGTAAATACAGAGAACTGTCATTGAGATCTGCACACGTATAGCCAGGATTTGAAAAGAAAAATCACGAGAAAGGAAAAAAAAAAAACAAAGGCTATTCATAAACAACATTTGGTACTCCAATAGCGGTTAATGAAATTCTGTAACAGTGAAAGTTATTTTTTGTACTGTAGCTTTATTCCCATTTAAAAAATGTTCTTGATAAACACGAAATCCAGAATTGTATTTTTTTCTAGCTTTAAGCGTAAGTTCAACTGAATCCGAGAATATGTCCATTCAACAACTCGAAAACTACAAACCCTGACTGTGCCGACCGAGCAGCGAGGCCAGTTCCTTAAGAACCGCGAGGACAAAGAAAACTAACCCTACGCGCTGTGCCGGATATTGTGTGTGTGTTGTTTGATACTAACTGACCCCAACTGAACAACACAATGACAGAACTCCAGCTAATATTAAATCAACGACACAGACTCAGACAACAGGGTTTTCAGTGCTCCATGAGCTGTATTTCGTACTGCCAGGTCTGGATCCAGCGTTGCCAACTCGTAGGCCTAATGGAAAAGCTAACCTAAGACTGGCCAATTGACCAGGAGACCAAAAAATCTAACAACCCCACCTAGATTTAGTCAGAGTGGTAGCTTCTTCTAAATGCATTCCCTGGGCTTCATACTTCAGTTTTCTGGAGCCCTCTTAAGTCTATTCCTACCTTACAAGACACTCATATGAAAGCATTTTGGCTTGCGATAATTCAATAATTAAAATTAAACAGGCCAAATTAAATTTGTAGAGAGAATAAATTTTTATCGCAAACCAAACCTATATATTCTTTAATATGTTCCATATTCGATTTAGGAACTCTCCCCCCAAAAAATTAATTTAAAAAAAGACAGCCTTCAAACAAGCAAGAAAACCAATTGAAATATAACAAAATAAAAAAATTAATCATTTTTGGCTATTTTTTATAGCTTGTTTGAGGTTCTCTTTGTAATTGTTATTGGTTTTACTCAGTTGACCATGTTGACTTCCAAAACTCGATGACCAAGTGCACATCCCAGGAAATACTTTAGTCTGGAAATTAAAAAAACAAGACGTGGTCAATTTATGTTCGAATTTAAATTCCCGAATTCTCTTTAAAATAAATAAATTAAATTAAAATTAATTAAAATTAAAAAAGCAGCTCATGCATACGGCATACATCTTGAATGTAGGATATTCACATAATACTGAGCTGTTCAGATCTAATTCCCCAGAAGTTAATAGTTCATTGCTGTACTGTGGAAACCGGTGCTTTGAATTTTTTCAGTATTCAATAAAAGAAAACTTAGAATAAACCTAAAATAAAGTCTCATTTAAAATTCTTGAAACACAACATGGTCGTTCAGTATACAAGTTTGTCCCTTAAGCTCTTGAATGAAAAGTTCATTTAGATTTTAAATAACGCTCTACAGCTCAATGACAACTCTAAACTCTTGCAAAGGCGGTGAGAAAATAACGCTAGATAAAATAATCTGGACTTTAATGACACAAGCTGGGCGAAGCAGTTCGCAAAATGTCACAGTCGAAGATATTTTCGCCTTAAATAGTCATTTTCCCCAATTTTTGTGAATGTTCTATGCAATATCGAAGAACAACGACGGCAATAAGAATTTCAATAATAACAGAACGAGTATCTTATCAAAGGTTTAAGCCAGAAGCAAATAAAAGCTCTTACTCACCGAATCCTCCGAACGGCCCAGAAGTAACTTCAATGCAAGTAACATGCGCACAAACCTTGTTTATATACCAACAAATCACGTGACATTCCATTAATACTCTAACCAATAGGATTTCTTATTCTTGGATTGGTTAATCAGCACCATGAAAATAGTCACGTGCTGATCAATGTGAGTGAAAGAATTTTTTCCCCGACCTAATGAAAGACATTATAATTAATTAAGATCATGATGACAACTTAAGACTTTTTTTGCTTTACTTATTTTCGAAATTCGTGCGTCGTAAAACAATAGATGGTGACAAAGTTTGTGCGGAATGTGAATTTCTTAGGTTGAAGCAACAAAACTCAAAACCGTATCAATCTATTCTTAATTGGCAGACAAGAGAACTTCGCACTACGGAGCCCGATTAGTGCCATGCAAATTCCGCGATTGGTTTTACTTTTCTGGACTTTTTTCTGGACTTTTTTTCTGGAATTTTTTCTCGACTTTTTTCCCGACTTTTTCTCGACTTTTTTCTCGATTTTTTCTCGGCTTTTTTGACCGCTAAACAACAGTATCGCAGGCTCATTGTTACGGAAAAAAACAAAGATAGCGAACTTGTATCTTGTCTTGATTATATTTTTGTTTCTAATTGTAAATGTTCACTTGGTTTTACCACCCTACCTCCCTGCCCTACAGCAAGGCAACTAGTATCGAACGTGGAAGTGTCATTGAGCATTATTACAATACTCCAGTTTCGAGTTCTCCCTAATACAGGGTTAGCCTCGTTTTTGTGTAGAATATTCACGCGTTTCATTGAAGATCCGTGGAGTTTCAAATGATTTGTATTGTTAAAGTCGTGTATACTTCGATCCATCTTTGTTATTTAATGCATATTTTGACACTGAAATAAGGCTAACCCTGTAGAAATGAGTATGTAATCAAGAAACACAGCGGTATTCGGCGAATTCGAAAAAGATCTATTTAGGGATGAACTACAAAGAGATTTTATTGGTTATTGGAATAATACATGGCTAGATGGCTTTGGCTTGAGTAGGAGTCAGCTGAAGGGAATCCTCAATATTGTTGTTCAGTGGTCAAAAAGTTGAGAAAAAAGTCGAGAAAAGTAAAACTGACCAATCGCGAAATTTGCATGGTACTAATCGGGCTCTGTAGAACCTATATTCACATGGTGCACAAATTTCGAAAATAGTCAAGCAAAGAGGTCTACTGTGTTATAATAAGGCGTGTAAAAATTCGTTTGGCAGCCAAAAAACGTGCACAAAAGTATGCGAATCCACCTACTTTTGCGCGTCGTGCCGTAAAAATTTATCTTGAAATTCTTTTCTTTTTATGGTTCCTTCTTCCTTTTTCCCCTTATTTTCTTCCTTTCTTCCCTTTGTTTGGTTTCTTATATCTTTTTATCTTTTCATTCTTATCTTTTCATTTTTATTTTATCTTTCTTTTCTTTTCTTAAACTCTTTTCTCCTCTTTTTTCTTTTCTTTCTTTTCTTTTCTTTTCTTTTCTATTCTTTCCTTTCCTTTTCTATTCTTTTTTTTTCTTTTTTTTTCTTTACTTTCCTTTACTATCACTATCACCACCGTTGTCAATATCACCATCATCATCGTCGTATATCGTATATAGCGATGACAAGAGAGACTAGTCAACCAGTTTCTGATCTATTCTATTACTCACATCTTTCTTCCCCCCCCTCCCCCCGTCATAATTCCTTGCTAACTGACCTTTGTATAAATTATGCTGTTGGGCTGCCATAACATGTCACACCGCACGTATAGGCTCAACATTCAGTATCAATCTGATCCACGACAAATAACACTCAGAGAGATAAATCGGTTGACCGTAAGTACATACACAGTAAAACTAAAACTATTCAGAAATTATTCAGCTGTTTTCTAGGTTTTGTCTAGGGTGTAATGTGTAATTCACACTCTATATAAGAAGGCCCATTAGATCTTACTGTTCTTTTGTTATATATAATTATTTCTGACGCTAATCTTCATTTCTCACTAGCAATCAAACTAAATAACAACGTGGATTCGTAGGCAATTGAGTATTGTTGATTAGTAGATACTTAAAAGTGCGTGTGAATTATATAAAAGGATATCGATTATAAGTTAACCACTGTACTTAAAAAGGCGACAAGACCTGTACGTCATAGCTTCATTCGAGACAACTCAGTTCAGTCATACATTATTGCCAATAATTTTGATAATATTTTATTAATATTTATAAAAATAATTGATTGCATAATAAAATCTGAAAAACGTCTTTCCTCGTTTCAAGAGAAGCGTTTATTTTCCGTGAGAAATTTCAATACAAGTTATATTCTTTTGGTTAGTTTGAAAAGAGCAGATCTCAAGAGTACCAACAGAATGATGACCCATCACAAGAGAAACGTGGCATAACGCAATCTATAACTGAATAATTTAGAAAGAATTTTTTTTTTTAATTCTCACTTGCTTAGCTTTAAGAGTATTGACTTTCATGCATCAAGCCATGTACACCACCATTTGCACCTTTATATGTACTCAATTCAGTAACTAAACAACAAACCACATAACTAAATTCACATCAACTCAAAAATCAAAAGAATCGTGTTAGCTACCAATGAAATAGGTCAAAAGTGATCAAGGTCAAACTGAAGTTATAGATTAACTATATTTTACTTTAGGATGAAGATGACCAAGGAAATTATCGAGTTGGAAGACGTGACTGACAAACACAACAGTCCCGAGAAGGTAAACGTTTGATTTTGATTTCTGAAAAAATTGATTTGTGTTGATTTGTTTACTGAAGTTTTTTAAGTTAATTATGAACTATAATAAACTAGACGCCATCTAATCCAAGAGCTGAAACAGTGGAGAACTACACTGCCATTGGAAAGAAAAGGCTTCATGATAATGGTATGAAGAATTACTCTTGGCTTTGGTTCATCTATCCATTCCTTTTCTTTTTGTTTATTTGTTCGTTCTTTCTTTTATACAATATTAATCTAGGAATACTTGCTCTCTCTTGGTCTTTTCTTAATCTCTGCCTATCTTTCACTTCCTTTTCCTTCACGTTTTCTTATTTTGTTTTGTTTTGTTTCATTTTCTCCCCTATTTTCATTCGAAGTTGCTTTTTCACTCAATTATTCCTTTCTTTCGTTCAGTGATTCAGTCATTGATTCATTTGTTCATTCAATCAGTCAATAGTCAGTCAGTCTGCCTGTTTACTTGCTTTTTCTCAAATCATTTTTGTTTCCACAGAGAGTTTAAGTCCACAAAACGGTGAAGCAGCAGAGGAAAAGCAAAGTAATTTAACCTCATACAAATTGAGACGAATTCAGGGAGCTTATTTAGTTTATGTATCAAAATATCAGCCTTATCCATTCATCCATCAGTCCATTCATGCATGCATCCATCCATCCATCCATGCATCCATGCATGCATCCATGCATGCATGCATGCATCCATGCATGCATCCATCCATCCATCCATCCATGCATCCATCCATCCATCCATCCATCCATCCATCCATCCATCCATCCATCCATCCATCCATCCATCC
>JAAAQI020149944.1:0-10869 GCA_011800005.2 Stichodactyla mertensii
GTTCCTTGCCGCGCCTTGACCGTATCCGCGCCGTGTTCGTGCCGCGACTTTTTCACAGTCATACGAAATCTGCTCTATATTCTAAGGTTGCTCTCTTTTGATCCGTTGACCTCAGTTTAATAGCTTTGGTATTCATTTTCTGTAGACTCTGGCTCCACAGATAACGTCATACTGAAGTGGAAGTTTGGAGAGAGAGACTCAGTTACCATAGAGAAAGATATCAGCCTGCCGCAGATGGATTTGCTGAGTGTCAAAGGCAAAGAACGCGTTGATGTGTTTTCTTCAGGTGCGTCTGAATTCATCCATCTCATCCTATCCATATATCCATCCCATCAATCCATATCTTCCCATCCATCTATCCTATCCTATCCATATATCTATACTATCCATATAGCCATACATTCATCCCATCCTAACCACCCATCCCTTCCATCCATCCATCCATCTATTTTTCCATCCTACTTTCCACCAACGACCACTATCTAAATATGGTAATGAATTTTTCCTTAGGTTGCTTTTCAAGATTGATTCTTGCTTTCCGCTTCAAGCGCAGGATAAGCCTATTTCTCACCGAGACCTATGTACCACTGGTGCTCATTGTTGCTCTCTCTTGGGTATCCTTCTGGATTAACTACAAAGCAGCTCCCGCTAGAGTTGCACTGTGCATCACAACGGTAAGAAATACTGCAAAAGAACATATAAGTGCGTGTACATGTGCACATTTGCTATTAACGATTATTTACAGTTATTAATATTGGCTAATGTTTTTTTTTGTTGCCCCCCCCCCCCCCGAACAACGCAAAGCATTACGAGGTTGTTGAATTGGTAAATTCTTAAAAAGAGTGATTCGACTTTCAAGAAAATAATAGCATAACGCCTAAAAGCCGACCTTGGGCTCTCAGTATTTCAATAGACCTCTTCACATAGACCGATTGCAAAAGTATAGTAATCGTATGCATATACATCACAAGCCTCATAATGATGCGATAAAACAATGACGATGTATCGTTTTATCGCATCATGAGGTTTGAGATGTGTATAATACATACGATCATTACACTTTTGCAATGGGTCTATTGGGCGTGATATCAGATTCTTTGTTTGAGGTTCATTCCCATTAAAACATCTTCTTAATCGTTTCCGAGAAACAAGGAAAAAACACCCCAAGGGAATGACACGTGGTCTGTAATACGAAAACATTAGGCCCAAAGTAGAGGTTTACAGGACAGACCTCTTCGGCTTGGGCTTAAAGTATTCCGAATTTGGGACCTCGTGTCATTCCCTTGGGTTTTATCTCTTTGTTTCTCGGAAACGCTTGAGAAGATATGTTGATATGGATGAAACAACAAATCGTATTCCCAAGAGCCTAAAAAATGCTGACTCCCTCTATTTGCACCAGCCCCCCTCTCTAATGACCAATCCCTAGAGGTCTATTCTTGCACCTTCATGTAATAAGACGTCTCACTTTGACTAATTCATTGTTATTAGGTTCTAACCATGATCACTTTGAGTGCTGCAGTTCGATCATCCCTGCCTAAAGTGACGTACACCAAATATAGTGATTACATTCTCATCACGGGACTGCTGTATGTCTTCGGCGCTCTTGTTGAATACGCGGTGGTGAACTTCTGCGATAATCTCAAGTCACAAAGAATCGCGCAACAAAAACGAATGAATGACATTGAAATGGCAAAACTCGAAGAGGTAAAAAATGCATAATTCTTAAGTTGGAGGGAAAAAGAAAAAATAGCCGGGATATGTCACAATAGCCAACGTTCGAAATGTTTGGAAGGGCCATTTTGGGAGGCTGGGGCGAAGCTCCGGAGCCAGGCTCTGGCTCCCAGGAAAATTCCCAGGAATACACAGCTGTGTCGTATGCATATGCTGTTTATAAACCTTTCAAAAATACTCCTTTTCAATGGTTTTCTATTGTGTTGTAGCCCTGTTTAAAAACGGCTCCGTGAAGTGCCATCAACTGTCTTTTCATGCTTTTCCACTAGACAAGAAGCGACTGAGAAAGATTTGGAAAGCTTTTTTTCGACGTTCCATGACAATACAAGGAAACGTTAACAAACTGTATCACTATTCCTGGGAGCCTCGTTCTGAAACCTCGCCCCAGCTCCGAAGCTAGCTCTTCCAAACATTTCAACGTAGGTAGGCTATTACTGGTTGTAAATTCATGTCCAAGTAACAACAGAATGGCAAAAGAAGACTACACAATTTAATATAATGGAAGAAAATAGAAGACATAAGAGGACAATACAATAAATGTATTGTGTTTTACTTGGCCATGAATTTATAGACACATCAGACCTTTCCGAATTCGCTTGGATGATCACGAAACAATGGTTTCAAGTCGACGTTGGCCTTGATGAATAAAAGAATCAAGTTCTGCCTCGACTTGGAACCATTGTTTCGTGATCATCCAAGTGAATTCGGGAAAGATCTATTATTCGCCATATAGGTGGACGTAATGTTTATAAACATTGTGCTGTTAATGTGCCAACCATTTTAACAATAGGTTTTGTCACATTGCTTTGATGGATGATCCAATAGATTTTTGGTTGGCAATTTTAAATGACAATTAACTAACACAAAATACGTCATCGTACGCCCACCTATTAAAAAAAAAACCGTAGAAAAACGTTGCCATTGTTGTGTTCGTCAGTATAATGGGAGACATCGATCAATCACGTGACCCTTGCAACTGTTTTTTTCCCATAACATTGCAATTGTTTCGTGTTGTTGTTTTTTTGATAGCCGCGATGTTTTTACTTTTTTGTTGAACTTAAGAAAAGAGAGAGTCTACACAACACGCAGATGATGTAATGTACTCATAAAAACATAATAAACAACATATAATACGATGGATAGAATAGACCACAATAGATTTTATGAATATATTACATTAACTGAGTACTCTGTACATTCTCCCCTTAAGAAAATGTTTTCAATTCTCAATTCTCAAAATGTTTTTAATTTTTTTTTTTCATATCAAATATCAACCAAAACAGCGGACAGGTCTGTTGTTACCATATCCGATCCTCTCGTTTAAATTCTTCCTTTTTTTTAAAGGACAACGATGAAAACCTCGAAGCAGCTGAAGGAAGTGAACCCTCAATTCGCATGTCACAAAGACTGAAACGATACTTCGACCTTGGCCACATTAAAGTGGAGTCCATTGACGTTAGATGTCGATATCTCTTTCCTGGTTCCTTTGTTATACTACATATCATATTTTGGATCTATGTTGTAGTTAATTCGGCCGAATAACCGAACATTTTCAGTTCTCCATTTACAACCTGCCTAAGTTTCGACCTCGTTTTCATACGAGGGCTTGGTTACATTTCAGGGTGACGTGCATTGCTGTATGCGTTGATCACGTGCATCGGCGTATGTGAAAGCCATATTTGGCACCAGGCGTGAAAAAGAACCACCGACTTGCCTCAGTGAATCAATTTTGGTGCTTCAAAATTTCTAGAGAGAATCTTTTGATCGCTGTTTTTTGGAATATGTCAATATTTATATACATTTAAAATAAAACTTTCTATTTAACTCAGAAGCGTTTTTCCTTCCTTCCTTCCTTCCCTCTTTTCTTTTTTTAAGCTACAAACGATAATGATGGTATAAGTTAATGAACAGACCTTTTACCAAAATTGCGGCCGCAAATTTGAATGAGTAAAAATTTAACTGAGTGAAAAAATAATACCAACACTAGAAAGAACACCTCAACTTTAGTAACCCTGCAAATATTTATTATGTTAGGTGTTATAGCGGCCGAGAAAACTTAAGTTGAAAATTGACAAATTTACAGAGAAATGTATGTCTGGGGGTATGGCGTATATTAATAATATTTATTATAAATTTACCATACAAATTTTTCAATTTTCAACTAATGAATCTCCGCAGGCTTACTAAATTTGAGGTGCTCTTTCTATATTGCTGGTAATAGTTTCTAATTTTAACTGATTGAAATTTCGGCCTCCATTTTCGTAAAAGGTCTATTACCTGCGTCCTCCAATAGACATTTTATTCTTGTATATTCTTTTTGCGAGGAAATTAAAGACTTCTAAACTTTTTTGTATGAAGATTTTGCAAATTTCTAAAAAATGACAGAACCTAGTCAAACAAAGACACAGAATGTGAATGCACCTGAGCTTATGTGTTTGACTTTCGCAAGTTTCTATTATAAATATGAAGGATGGTTATCTGCTCTACTACTATAATAACTCTTGAAATATTACTGGATTATATCACCTAAGATTTCTAACGGTGTTCTGCTTCTAACGGTGCCTTAAAGCTCTATCTCTTGTCATTACAATTGCTTTTATGACGAAAAAAAGTAAAAATACTTGTGAGCCATTAATTTCAATGCTTGAAAAAATCTCAATTCACTACAACTTTCTTTGGTACGTTTGTCTTTCTTTCAATTATGAAAGAACCGTTGTTATGTTAGCTGTAAGACGTCGCCTTTCTAGTCTACAATTATCAATTGAACGTGAGACAATGTTCTTTAACTTTCTCAGCAGAATAACAATATGTGAAGCTTGGTGTTTGAACAGGCATATTTGTGCTAAAACCAGGGGGAACACTTGAGTTAAGGACACAGTAACTAAAGCATACACGAATTAAAAAACACTCACATAGGAAAACAAGTCGTCAGCGACTTTCAAAAGACCTTCGATTTGTTTTTCGATTTCAGGCTGTTACCGTCACTTTTATACGTTTTTATAACTTAAATTGCCCAAAAATTTGCATTTTCTTCCCACCAGTGTTACAATAAATTTGGTCGCAACGACACGGTCAATCTCATGGGGTGTGGTTGCACCCCTTGAGCTCCCCCCAGCTTAAAATTCCCCCCTTCAAAGGCGAGGCAATTACAAAATAGTTGTTTGGTTGTGGATGAAAAGACATCACAAAGACCAAACGTCCCTTCATCATCGCATTTGCTCGAGAAACCCGAAGAGTAAAGATGAAGTTCTTGTTGTGTATCTTGGTTGTCGTGTTCTTTCACGGAAATACGGCGCTTGGATTCGAAGAAGGTGAGTTGCCTAAACTTTTCCTTCTTCTTTAAGCAAGGCAAGTAGCTTTGCAGAAGCTAAGTTCATAAATGAATCATATTTTGTAGCGAGTTTCGTATTGCAACAACGGCTATGCTAAGCAACGAAGGAGTGGTCCTTATGGGTAGAACGAAACACATTTGAAATCCCAGTTTTTCTTTTATCTTGCTGACATCAATTGCTAAAAAACTCATGGCTAAACTGGAAGACTTTTTGAGTTAAGACAATGCAATTTCTTTTGCTATTCTTCCTTTACATTTTTAGCCATTCTTAGCATTTATGCTTTAATTCTTTGCTTGCAATGATGTTGCCTTTACGAGGAGAAACGGACGAATTGGTTGAACCGGCTGTGAAATCAAATGGCCTCTTAAGATCAAAACAAAAACTTCTGACACTATTGGATCAACATTAAGTGCTTTTTTCCTTGTATAGGCCATTTGCTGAAAGATTGTTAAGCTTTCATATTGCAATGACTGCACGAGTTACAAACTTTGCTATTCTCAGTTGATTTTTGGGGTTGTGCTAAAGTATTTTATGAAGTTTTCTAATTTATTCTTTCGCAGAGAATTTGGATCTCGATCTTCACGAAGGAGACATCAAACTGAACTACAACCAGAAAGATGCTTTACGATACTTTGGGGACCCGACTGCCTCGTTTCGGGCTCGTGGATTGACTTCAGATGCTACTAAACTCTGGTCCAACCTTATTGTACCTTACGATATCTCTGTAGAATTGGGTATGTGAGAATTTCAAATTCTAATCAAAATAGACAGGAAAAAACTATTTCTGTCTGTATTCATATAAATTTCGAATCCGGAAACTTTTAAAAACCGACAGATTTGAGAAAAGTACTTGTTTTACTAGGCTCAAAGCCACAGATACTGGAATAAAATTGACTGATTGAGAGATGGTGTCTTTTATAGACAACAAAAATAACTTCTAAATTTAAAATACTCTATATTACCATTTTAGGATCTTTTATTTATATCTATAAAATATTTGAGATATAACGCGTGCGCTGATTGGCTGGCCACCGGTGTTTATATCAGAGGAACGGTCGCGCTAAACCAGCGAAAATATTTTATAAAAGCAAGCATCGTGTTCCTAAGCTTGCTTTTTTCGTGCTCTACGTCTCTCAGCCTGTTTTTATATTACAGTATAGAAACATGCACGTGCGTTAAAAGTAAATAATAATTTTTTATGTGAATATTTCGTTGAATTTTTTAGACTTTGTTTGACTTTTGTTTAGAAAACGTCCCAGAAGCAGTTGCTTCCATCAACGCTGGAATCAGAGAATGGGAAGAAAACACGTGCCTCAAGTTCGTCCGAAGAACAACCGAGCAGGACTACATAAAAATGTTCAATGGCTCTGGGTACAAAAAATACGAAATATACAACAGCGTACAATGGCTTATATAACAAATATAGCAGCGAGAATAGACCTCCAGCTGAGTCGATCTCGAATCCGCAAAGGATTATGGATCATCCCTTTTTGTTGACATCTTCGCTGCTGGTCCCACCAAATCCACAGGAACTCCAGCAATCGAGAAAACCAGGCGTCAGAACAAAAGAACAGAGCTACTAGTCTTTTATATATTAATTTTCCAATACAACCATCCCTCTTAGGGATTATAGGGTTTGATATTCAGAGTTTCTTTACGCCCTCAGTGGTTCTTTTACGAGTCCCTCCGATGCTTTATTCTCGACATGGAAATATGTAAGGCAATTGATCAGTAAACGTTTTTCTTTCCACATACAGGTGTTGGTCGTATGTTGGCCGTCAAGGTGGAATGCAGCTTATGTCACTCAAGCAAGGATGTTGGCATTTGGGAACTGTTGCCCATGAGATCGGTGAGTAAGCTCCTTGTCACCGCGTCATTTTTATTGTAGCTTGCTATGGTTACATCTTTTAATGCATCATGATGACTTCTTTCAGGTCATGCAATGGGTTTCTGGCACGAACAGAGTCGTCCAGATCGCGACCAGTATGTGACGATCGTCTGGGAAAATATTCCTGAGCGTGAGTGCAATAATCACCCTTGACCTCCTGCATCTTCTCTAAATCCATACACGTCCCTTTTTGCAGTGCATCGTGTTATTTTATACTGCCTTGTGTATCTTACTGTCCATTTTTTATCACCCCCCGCTGCATCCTTGGCTACCAATCTTGCACTATCCCTTATGCATGTCATGCATGTCATGTTTTCAGGCATATGTGGGCATTTGATCACTCTTGGTGTTCCCACTCTGGGGAATTTTATCTCCTGGTTTGCCCCAGGGTACGGCATTTTAACATATCTTTGCTTCTATTTTTGGAAATGGTGGGTGGCAAGTGGGGAAATTTGACCAAATTTGACTCTTTTTTTTCCAGGTTGAGGGATTTTAACAGAAATCCTCCTCCTCCTCCCGGGCTTAACATTGATACACGCATTACAAATCCCGCTCCAATGCCTATTAATACCGCAAGCTATCCCTAAAGAACTCTGTACGTACAAAGTGAACCTCTAGCATACTAAAGCCCCACAACAAACTCACTAACCTTCACCAGTTACTTCAACTCCCGGACACTTTTGCTCTTCGACAGGCAAGCCATCGCTTTAAAATTGCTACCGTGCAGTACTATGGTGGTTTTAGAAGTTCAGCACCGGAAACATCCTGCTTGACCAGCTTTAAATCTCTATTTAAATCGGTTTTCTCTTTCGTATTCTTGCACACTTCAGTTCCTCCAGACGCCATGATGAAAGGCCTCAGCCCCATGATTCATAGCGAGGGGCAAACTAGTTCCAATACCTCGCGCAACTTCAAAATGGCGAATACCTTCCGCATCTCCAACCATCTAGCCTACATCATGCCGCCACACTCTCCATGACAAAAATAAAAACGAAGTGCTAAATGACCGGCAGCTTGCCAAAGGATTTAAATGGCCGGCAGTTCCATATTTGTCTTAACAGCGGAATCGTTGCTATAATACAAACCAAACTATACTAAGAAATTTTTTTAAAGCATCGATTCCGTTTTTGTTTTGTTTTGTTTTTTAAATAAAGAAACTGAAATTACCAGCCATTTAGCCACTTCAAAATAAAAAAAACTACAGTGTTGTCTGAGTGATTTAAACATTTCATTATACTTAGCAAAAAGACACAACTTCAACAAATACAACCGCACACAAGTAGATTCTCTTGGCGTACCGTACGACTATCTAGCCATCATGCACTACTCCAAGACAGCTTTCTCCTCCAATGGACAACCAACTATCATCGCACTGGACCCAAATGCCATCCAGCTCGGTCAACGGGTTGGTTTAAGTCCAATGGACATCAAGCAGGCAGACTTGCTCTACAAATGCAATGGTACGGTCTATGACGACTCCACTGAAAATCTACATTATCGTTTTACGCGCTAGTCAATTTAAAACCCACCCTCCGACCTCCGGCATTCATGCTGCTAAATACACGTTAAATCCCCGGTCTCGTCGCGTTAATTCCCCGCCCTGTTACGGGGGGTTTCATTTGACTAATGCGTTACAATTGTGTATTGATTAATTTAGATTTTCCAAACTTTCAAAACCAATTTTCTTACTGGCATTTTTGCTTTAACAGGACAAACAACAAGACCACTCACTACTCCTCAGCCAAATCTACCGCTACCAGGTAACTAATAGAAGCATGCGTTTGTTATACACCAGCAAAAACTCCAAGCTTGGGCTACATTTTATAGGAGCCTTTCTATCCGGGCCATTTCTGTGGTATGAGAAAAATTCATCAGTGTGATTTTGAAGAACAACGATTCTGCTTTTTAAAACCGATAAAAAGGATAAAATCAACGTGATAGTGCGGCCTTATTTGTACAGATGTTCTATCGATCGATTGAAAGTCACCCGACTCGCTTCTTCTTTAATTAGATTTCGTTAAAATTTTGAGCTGAGATTGGGATTTATTTTTGGAACTATGCTTTGCCGGGTTTTTCTCCGGGTTCTCCGGTTTTCCTCCCTCCATACTTAAAAATCAACATGTGAGTTGAGAGTTGCGTGCTGTGAATATTGAATGTATTGGTACTGCTTGTGTGGAGTTAACTTCACGGAAGAGCACCTCCCAGGGAGTGATGGTTGTAAAATATATATGCGTTTTGCTTGACAAAAGACCACCTCTTCCTTTAGGACCAGACAACTGCACATTCGACACTATGGGTGATATGTGTGGCTTTACCAACGTGGATGGAGATCAATTCGATTGGACTCAAAGACTAGGGAAGACTCCAAGTGGTAGTACAGGGCCTTCTGCTGATCACACAACTGGACGATGGGGTAATACACCAAATCACTGAGCCCTTACAAAGCAATCTGATATAGAATTGAACGTTATTACTATGACATGTCTCTATGAAAAAGGTGCACGCAAAATGAAATTCATCTCTTTCTGTAGTTCAGTCACCTCCCTGGTTCAGTGATTAAACACAAAGTATTCTATTTAGGTGCGATTTTCAAATTTAATTTATTAATTCTTTGAAACCTCCTTGCAGCCTCGAATGAGTGCTTTGTGTTTGACAAGTGAGCTGGTGTATGGAAAGCGGTCAATTTCGTTTCACGTGGTAGCTATGACGTCACGTGCACCTCAGAAAAGCATAGCGTTATTTTTGGATATTTCTCATCAAGGCTGTCCATAGCAATAACGAGGTCAAATTATTCACAACCAGTAGTGACGTCATGTCGTACTAATTAAGATTAAGCTAGGATCTAGACCTTTAAATATCCCTGGTCTTTTGATATCAAGGTCTGTTTGTCTGTTGTACGCCCATATTACATTTTCTAGGTTGGTTCGTGTACATCGAGACCTCAAGTCCACGTAAACAAGGAGACAAAGCCATCTTACGCAGCAAAGAATATCTGCCAACGAATGAACGCTGCCTTCATTTTTACTATCACATGTATGGTCAAGACATTGGCTCACTGTCAGTCACGTACTCTTCTGGTTCTTCCAGTGAACAGGAGCTGTGGAGTATGACTGGGAATCAAGGCGATAACTGGGTTAGAGCGGATGTCCAACTTCCGGCAGCAAGCTCTCCCTACAGGGTAAGGGTTATCGTGTCTTGAAAATTTGTTGTGCTCATCTCTTTATTTCTTTTACTATTCTTTCGCATTTATAAATTGCATTTTTGACAAAATTCAACATTCACAAATCCAGCTTCAATGCCAGTCAGTTACACAACTGTGGCGCGCTTTCATCTATGGATATGTCGGGTATTGCTGAGCAGGCCATTTCCGAGTCCTAAAAAATGATGCATGAAGGCGAGGTTTCGTGCGAAATCACACTTTTTGGCGTGTGACGACTGACTTATTCTGCTGTCAATTTTTTCTCTAAGACTTGCTTATGGTTCACTAGCAAAAATATACTTTTAGAAAACAGAAAAAGTCAAAGAAATGTCATTCGTTTCACGCCATCAAGCGTGATTTAGCATGGAGTCTTGCCTTCTTGCATAATTTTCGAGAACTCGGAAGTGAGCTGTTGCAAAAAAAAAATTGTCTTTGGCGCAAAAGTTTAGTTTTCATTGATTTGAATTTCCAAAGGCGATCTACTTTTGTCCAAACGACCCTGTCCGGTGCGACAAATTAAAAACCTAACTGAATATATAATTTTCTCTGCGCCCTTCAAATACCACGCCTTCCTGAAGCCTTGCTGTAATGCAGTGCGGTTTCAACTGTGGATACACAACTTTGATAAGGGACCGGTCATAAAGTAGAGGGGGGGGGGGGGGGGGCTATGAAAAATTGGGGGGGGGGCGCTAGGTTTTAACACGTTAAAAAGGGGGGGG
>JAAAQI020149955.1:0-10869 GCA_011800005.2 Stichodactyla mertensii
TGTTTTCTCGGCTGCTATAACACCTAACATAATGAATCTTTGCAGGTTTACTAAAGTTGAGGTGCTCTTTCTAGTGCAGGTATTAATTTTTCACTCACTTAAATTTTTAATCATTTGAATTTATGGCCGCCATTTTAGTAAAAGGTCTATTAAAACTACCCCCTCTTTAACCATGATGCCCCCATTATATACCATGCACACCATCATGTTTAAGGTGGCTATGACCATAACTCAAACATACTGATATATTTTTGTTATATATCATTTATTTAACAATTTTTCTTTGATGTGCATGTACATACTAGGTATTTATTTAACTGTGGTGAAGGAACTCAAAGACTCTTCAATGAAAATAAAATGAGGTTAAACAAGCTTAGCAAAATATTTTTCACTCAGATTTCTTGGGAATGCATTGGAGGATTGCCTGGTATGGCAATGACTCTGAGAGATAATGGCAGGACAAATCTCAATGTGTATGGACCAGAGAGTATAAAAGACTTTATCAATGCTACACGATTCTTCATGTTTCATGAGAAGCTTCATTTTGATTGTGTTGGCTATGGAAGTAACGAAAATGAAAATAAGTATGATGATGAAAATATGACTATTTTACCAGTTCTTTTATCAGGTGAGCAAATGATAAAACATTGTTACAAATGTAACTACCATCACTGATACGTGACTTATACTGCTCGAGTGGTGTTTAACCTGTGAAAATTAATTTCATTGTTTTCTTTTATGGCTATTTGTCTACTGCACCTAACTTTAGGAACTTGTCTTTAGGGGAGGGAGGGCTGATGCAAATGGGGGGGGAGGGTCATTATTTTTGTTGTGCAAAGGGTCACAAAAATCTGTGCAGGCCTTTGAGAGGGATCATATCTGCAATTAAATATTATAAGGGGGAGCTATACAATTTTTGTTAAAACCTTGCACATCAAATGGAAAATGCACCAGCCATCTGTTGGCCGATTCTAATGAAATATCTGCTAAGTTCAAATGTTAGCCTTTGTTGCATCTGGAATTTTCATCTGGAACTTTACGAAGAAAATTCCAAATGTAAACAGGTTATTCAAAGGCCACCTTTCCAGAAATTGGAAGGCTGCATCTGATTGGTCGATTTTCAGGAAAGGAATGTTCAGCTTGAATGAGCAGCTGTTCGTGGGGAGGGAAATTTGTCCAACGCTAAGGAGAAGGAGACTACTGGTCGAGGAATAAAGGATGAAACTCTCTTACAAGTGTTTTTTATTAATTATTCATGATTTGAGAAATGTTAATCAGGTTTCATAATAAACACTTTAAGACCCCAAGGATGGTCAAAGTGACTGAAAGCTCAAAACCTTATTTTTAAATCACAGAGCATGCCAGCATATGAAGAATTAGAGTATACCAGAACTTTACATAGGGCTTTTCTGAGATAGACAAACAGTGCATTGTGGTCTAGTTTTGGTATAAACATCTATTGTTCATCATGCCTTACATGGTGGTGTTTGTACCAAAGCTAGACCACAAAGCACCATGTTTGCTATCTCAGAAAAGGCCTATGTACTTCTTGATTAAAATCTGAATAGGTTGAAAGTCAAACTGGTCTGGTGATTATTCCTTCATATTCTTTTCCCTACAGAGGATGAAGGCCTTTCTAAAGATGGAACAAATGAGAATGCAGCAAAGAGAGTTAAACTTGATTTTTGTACAAAGAAGACCATTGCCTGCTATATCTGCAAACTGGTAACATTTCCAGGAAAGTTTTTGGTACAAAAGGCCAAAGAATTAGGTGTTCCTAAAGGACCTTTATTTGGAAAGCTCAAAAAGGGAGAAGACATCACCCTTGATAATGGAGTTAAGGTAGATGATTACACACTGCTGGAGTGCACCTTTCCCAGAATTACCCACAATTCTTCTTGATATGGCATGGGCAGATTTAGTGGGTAAAGGAAGGGGCAAGGGACCAGGGGCCCCTTTTATTTTGGGATCTCCCATACCTTTTTTGCTTAGACATAGAGGTTCCTTTAACACAGCAGTTTTCCAGCCCCCTATTCCGGCCACCTCTCTCTAATAGACCTTTCCTGAAGTCACTTGGATGATCATGAAACAATAGTTCCAAGTCAAGACTGAACTTGATTCTTTTACTTATCAAAGCCAACATGGACTTGAAACTATTGTTTCATGATCATCCAAGTGAATTCAGAAAAGGTCTATTCCTGTATCTGCCCTTGTGTATATCTTGTGCAAGTTAGATCGGGGGCTAATCAAGAAAGCAAAGTATGTTAAGAACGCTTTGGAAATTAAACACTTTTTCAGAAAACAGAGAATCATTGTTTTAATTTCCAGATTTTAGAATAAAATGTTGAAGAATGATGGTATTAGAACCAAAAAGAAGATCTGAAGAATTAAACTGTACAGATTAGATGCAATTCTGTATGCTATCCCCTGTCCTGCCTTCACTCTTTTTTTATTTTTTATTGTTTTGTTTTGCAATCTCTGTTTTAACTTTTATTAGTAAAATAATTTTGCCTATTATTATATATGATTGTAGGTTTTGGCAGAGGAAGTTAAAGAACCGGACCAGGTTGGACCTGTATTCTTCATTATTGACTGCCCTTCCACCAATTACGTCCCAAGTTTAGTGGAATCAGAAGAATTTGCTGAATATCAAGAAATTGACCAAGAGAAAGGTCATACCCAACCTTGTTTGATTGTACATCTTGTACCAATGGAAGTTTTTAATAACTGTTTATATGAGAAGTGGAGGCAAAGGTACAGTATCGTAACAATTTATTTATTAGGTAAAAGCATTTGTAATGATGATGCTGGTGGTGGTGATGATGATGATGATAATGTTGTTGGTGGTGGTGATGATGTTGTTGATAACAATGGTGATGGTGGTGTGTCAATGATGGTGATGATGATGTTGTGGCTGTGATAATAACGGCGGTGGTAATGATGGTAATAATGGTGATAATGATGGTGTTGCTGATGATAATGGTGGTGGTAAGGCTATAACCAAATGGAGGGCAGAGGAAGACTTATGTAAGCAAGCACTCTACATGTACACATATTGCCTTACTAAGCTATTAAATGTTCCTTAAATTCATAAGATCCACTACTTCAGTGACTTATATCCTTCTGCATTGCTTCAACTTTATATTAGAATGTAAGCAGTCCCACTTTTCCCTCCTTTTCTGTATATTCAAAACTTTATAGCTAATAGATGCAAGCACAGGGAATGATGACAAGTTCATACAGCATCAAATTAGTCCTTATTCCTTCCCTGCGTGTCCATGGATAGCTAAGAACTCTCAAATATACAGAAAAAGAAGAGAAAAGGGTTTGGACTACTTTCAGTCTAGCTTTATTTAGTCTGTTCATCCTATTGTATGTTTTTTCTCCTAGGTTTGGTAGCTCAACTCATCATTTACTTATAAACAAAGAGGCTTGTAGCAAAACCATAGTATTTCAGTCCCAAGCCAGGATTCAAACAAAACTTCACACCATCAATGACACAATGTTTCCTCTACTTTATCACTCGGACAAACCAGTAAGCAAGTTCAAGCTGAATATTGTAGAATCCAATGAATTGCCTTTCTGGAGTTACCCATAGTTCTTTAAGATGTTGCGCATGCAAGCGAGGTCAGGGGACAAGATATAGCTTTTAAGTGTGATGTTAAACACACTTGATGTTAAAAAGCGACTTGCGGGCTTAAAATGAAAAAGATTTCGAAGATTGTTTAAAACTTTTTCTTTATAACTAGAATTGTTGTACAGAATTCTGATTGTTGCAGCTGTAGGGTCAATTGTGGATGACAATTCTGGCTTCATTTAAGTGGGTTTTCTGAAGGAAATGAACCCAAACATGTCACAACGTAAGGATAGTGCCTACTTTTGTGAGTGCGCACACTTACTGTTCATGTACCTCGAGGGTTTTCTGCAGGATTTCAAAACAGAGCATGTAAAAAGCACACGAAACAGGTGCTCAGAAGAATTTTAAAGCCGCGAAAAAGCAGCAACTTATTTCCCAAAAATATTTTTTGATATTCAGGTCGCGTTACGTCCTAGAATTATAGGTATTTACACTCTAGGGGGTGGGGGCGGGGGGGGGGGGGGGGGCGGGGGGGGGGGGGGAAGTGGTGTTGTGCGGGATGGAGCCTCAGAGAGTAGAGCCATAAATAGTACTGGGAAAAGGTCTCAACATTATGTTAGATTGTATTGTTTTTACTAAAGCTGCACGGGTTTGACGCTCCTTTTCACAGGCACTGAAACCAATGCACTACACAACTGCTGGAACTTCTGAACTATTATCCTCATTTCGCGCAACCCAAACAGAATTCTTTGGAAGGTAGCATTTTCACCAAAGCAACTCCCGACTTGGGAGGCGTATATGACATTCCATAGGTCAACTACCAATAGATGGGGGAATTCCCGAACTAACCATCCTGGTCCAAAATAGTCAAAAGTCTTATCCCATACTACTCCCTTGCACACTTCCTTGAATAAGAATGTACTTTCCCTAAGTCCCGGGATTATTTTAGAATTTCAGTTTCATACGCTTTCTATTGAAAAGTTTTGGTTGAACATTGTTTTTGAGGTGTTGGTTATTTTTGTTTTCAGGCGATAGATCCAACAACTTTGCCAGCTAACACCAAACCTGGCGAATTCTTTCTCAACTATCACCTCAGACCATTAAAACAGCAAGGATATGACCGGAGTTGCTTGCAGGAGCCGTTAGATTTTGATGCAATTATAAAAGAGGCAACGACATTGCTTCATAATATTTCAAGAAATGAAAGTCAATCATTGACAACAGCAAACCACGAGGAAGATAAAGCTCCAAATAATACTTATTTACCTGAACTTGAAAATTGTGCGCCTAAAAGCGTTAAAAATGTTGAAAGTGCATCTGAAAATGCTATTGGATCTTTGTGTGAAGATGGACTTCAAACCGAATTAAACTCTTCCTGTGCTGTTTCTGAAGTCAGCAATAAAAAAACAGGTTTTGAATATGAGAAAGAAAAAGACTTTGAAATGGTGTTCTTAGGAACTGGTGCATCCTTACCCTCCAAATATAGAAATGTTAGTGCAACATTGATCCATATAAGGTAAGGTTATATCATTAAGCAATAGAGCTTTGAAGTTATAACGTATTTCCGGGTCTGTTTTCTCACAAAATGCGGTCAAATAAAGTCAACACATTTATCCACAATTCCTCGTCCACCTGCAACGAACTCTGTACAAAAATTCCTGCTGTGAAGAAAAAGAAAGAAGAATCTTTACAAAACAAATTTTAATTTTGGGTCTGAAAGTTACTTTTTCCGCTTAAAAGCTCTATTCTCGGTTACCGTTGCCAAAGCCCTTTATAATAGCTCACTTTCGAGTTTTCGTAAATGATGCATGAAGGAGAGGCTTCGTGCGAAATCATGCCTGTTGGCACGAAACGACTGAACTTTCTTTGACCTTTTCTATTGCTTAAAAGTTTGTTTACAAGTGAACTGCGAACAAGTCGTATAGAAAAGAGTGACAACAGAAAAAGGCAGTCCATAGGCGGCGCAAACGGGGGGGCTGGGGGGGCTTCAGCCCCCCCACTTTTTACGAGAATGCCATACATGCTCTACTGTCAGCAGTAAGGATTTACTAAGCCAGCCCCCCCACTTTCAGAACTGCTTAAGCCAGCCCCCCCACTTTCAGAACTGCTGCGCCGCCCCTGCAGTCGTTTCACGCCACAAAGTGTGATGTTGCACGAAGCCTCGCCTTAATGCATCATCGTCGAGAACTCGGAAATGACTTCTTGAGAAAGGGTGTAGGAGGATTGTCCATTACGTTTTGTAATATTCAAAATGACATCTGCTTAGATTTGGGTCGGACGATGATTTATCATTTTACGTTCTCTGCTTCCAATCACCGACTGGGTTGCCTGGTTCAAATCAACTCAAGAGATAATTCAGAACAGTCTGACAAAACAAATTCTTGGTTTGCATTCCCCCCCCCTCCCGGAGAATAAAAGGACAGTGGACAAAGGCCTTTTCTGAGATAGGAATACAAGGTGCAGTGTGGTCTACAAACAAAACCGTATAGGCATGATGCACAAATGATGTTTGTACAGTAGCTAGACCACGACGCATCATGATAGCTATCTAAGAAAAGGCGTCGCCATATGTTGGTTGACTGATGTAACAAGGAAAGTCTAGACAAAATGGTGGCTCCAGGTAGCATGCATTAAGCACAGTTGTCATCATTTCTGTATTCAGCTTCTTGTAAACGCGGGAATCAGGAACGGCTGGATTCTGTGTTTTAACATCTCTTAATTTCACGACTATTCATGTGAAAATTATATCGAAATTCTTCCAGTGCCCACACTTCCGTTCTTCTGGATTGCGGAGAAGGAACTCTTGGACAGCTATACCGTCACTATGGCAACGATATGGATGATGTCATCAAAAAATTGAAGTGTGTATTTATTTCGCACATTCATGCAGATCACCATTTGGTAAGTGATAGGCAGAACAACCACCACCACCACCACCACCACCACAACAACAACCACCACCACCACCACCACCACCACCACCACCCACAACAACAACTACCAACACCACCATCACAACAACAACTACCACCACCACCATCACAACAACAACTACCACTACCACCACCACAGTAACAATCACAACAACAACAACCACAGCAGCCCCAACACAGCAGCCACCAGCACAACCATCACCACCACCACCATCACCACCACCACCACCACCACCACCATCACCACCACCACCATCACCAAAACAACCACAATCACCACTACAACAACCACAATCACCACTACAACAACAACAACCACCACCACAACAACAACAAAACGACGACGACGACAACAAAATTACCAAAAATTAAGACTGATAGCTGCATTTATAGAATAACCTTTGTATTTTTCAGGGTTTGCCACGTGTTCTACTCTACAGAAACAAGCTTAGAAATGTAAGCAGTTAACCTAAACAGACTTTTTGGACTGGCTACAAGTTTCGAAAATTAAAGACAACAGAAGAATCTTATCATGGAGAGCATACATTGATAATCAAGTTACTTAGTTTATCAAATTCATATAGTAGTTTAGATGAATGTAACACTGTCTTATGAATTGGTTACAAAAATCGCTTCATTCATTTTTTATTTCTTCTTGATAAAAATACGAACTTCATTGTGCTTTTGATGACGTCCAAGGCCAAAAATAAAATGCTATATTAGTCGTATGAAAGCAGTGTATGCTAGGAAAGAAAGATGCAAAGTCCTTTTCTGAGATAGGCAATCAAGGTGTATCGTCGTCTAGCTTCGGTACCCATATAAGGCATGACGAACAATAGATGTTTGTACTCGAGCTAGACCACGATGCACCATTTTCGTCTATCTCAGGATAGACTTAAAGTCCATACACACGAGAGAGCATGCTGCGGGAGCTTGTTGCATGGTGTGGTCATGCTTGCTGATATTTAAGCAGTTTGATATCAGAGAGCGTAAGCCGGGGACAAAATTTTCACAACCTTTTTTACATAAACTTTTTGGTAATCACGAAGGAGGAAAACGACCCTGGAGCCTGCTTCCGGAGCAAAATCCTTAGTGTTCATAGGACTTTATGACCACGCAAAAGGACAAAATACTGAAACTGGAATTGTCTCGAACAAGTGAGATGCTTTAGCCAAGTTGTTTTATTCTCATTTCCCTACCAGGGTGATGATAATGATAATAACATGATAGTCATTGGTCCAGCAAGGATTAACCTTTGGTTGCAAGAATACAGTGTTTGTTGTGAGGAGCTGCAATACAGGTAAAAAATGGATGGATGGATGGAGGGATGAATGAATGAATAAAAAAATTATATAATGGGGATATAGCAAATGGCTTTTGAGGATATTTATCTAATGGTGGACTCTTAGCCCGATAGCTTGGAATTGATAATAAAAGATTAGGTTGAAGAAGCTTACCTTCATTCATTAATTTTTAGTCGTTTACTTTGCAGATTTGTCGACTGTGCTGAAATAGTCCAAGATGAACATAGTTTTAATGGTTTATTTCAACGCGTTGGAGCCAATCAGGTAGGGTAGGTTTATCTTTATGTGCGCATTTTATAAAGTGGGTGGGAAACAGATAAAGTCAGTATTGTTGAAGTTTTACATTCTATTCTGTCGTTTGTATTTATGAACTGCCATTTATTGCAACCCAATTTATTTTATTATTTATTCATTCATTCTTTTTTTATGGTTTGTTTGTTTGTTTATTTATTTAAATGCGGAAAATATCACAAGATAAAACTTTCGTCTTGGATAATAAAACGGAAAACTTTTTCATCTTTTTTTCGTGGCTTTAAAGTTGTTCTAAAATCTTGTTTTCTGTGTATTGTTTTCTACTTTCTTTCTTTTGAAATCCAGCGGTAATCTCTCGATCTAGATGCGCAGTAGGTTTGCGCACTGGCAATAGTGGTCACTGTCATAAGCGAGACTAAACCTGTACAAATAAATAAAACAAATCCACTTGGGCGTAATGTTTTCCTATTTCAGATCACGTGCCAATCCCTTGAGAATACGATTCTTTGAGGCTCATTCATATTAACCTATCTTCTTAAGCGCTACCGAGAAACAAACAAACAAACAAACAAACAAACAAATAAAAAGCAAATGAACAAACAAACAAGAAACGAAGGAATAAACAAAAAACAAACAAACAAAACCCACACAATGAAAACAACAATACCTAAGGAATGACACGTGGTCTGAAATGGGAAAACAAATACGTCCAAGTCCGTCCAAGTGGATTTATTCCATGCGTAGTCAAGGATAACAAAGCGTAGTATTTATCGATTGAGAAGGACTATTTTGATGCTCTTCTGGTTATTATTTGTACCACCTTGTTGAATTCTGCTGTAGATTCTGGCTGTCCCAGTGGATCATTGTGCCCAAGCATACGGCTTGGTTCTTGAGCACAGTAGTGGATGGAAAGTTGTGTACTCAGGGGATACTCGACCTTGTCCTAAACTAATCCAAGCAGGTAAAAAGAAAAATTGTCAACCCTTAATTAAACCATTTAACTTGAGGCATTGGCGTGAAGTATTTTATGAAATGGCCAGGTGATCTGGTGAAAAACGATTAGCCAATCAGATTGTGAATCGTGGAATCGAAAAATGAATCAATCCCAGGCGTCCTTTGCGGGCGCGAATTCATGGTTGAGCAAAAATATCAAAATGCTATGTGCAGGAAAGAAATTATTTAATTTGATGCATAAAAATATTTCCACTTTACGGACTGTGTTAATCAAATGATACTAGACATTTAGTTGCCTTTACTGGATTATTGCTCGTGGCTTGAGGCTAAGGAATGAGCACTTAAACGCCAAAACATAACTCAAAACACACAAATTCACGAAAAAATGGATTTATTAGCAATCAAGGCATGAATCGAACATATACAATAATACAACGAATGCAAGTAGATAAACGAAACCAACATCAATGTCCTTTGAACCTTAAAAGTGATGCGAGAGTTCCTTTCGCTGACAGTTTTCAATACGGCGTAAAAAAGCTTGCTCTGAGACCGTTTTAGACATTGTACTGGAGAAATGTCAAGATATAACCCACTCCATCAGCTGTACATCAGTCGTAACTTTGCAAATTCTCAATTTCGTCGGTTTGAGTACATCGTTTTCTGTATGAAAAGAGTTTTTAACCAGAATCTTCACGTCGTTCTCGACACATTTTCAACATGGCCGGCACAAAAATATTATAAACTAAGCGCGCGGTGTTGGTTGGGATTGATTCTTTTTTCGTTCCCAGAAATCATGCTTTGCGCGCCTAGCCAGATCACCTGGATAGAAAAAAGCTTTACGGCTTTCACGCGTGAAAGTTTATAGCTAATTCCACTTAACGTTGTCACTGAAAAAAGCCTAAACTTTTGAGAGCGGAATCATGATTTTTTTTCACAGTGACATTATTACAATAAGAAACTCACTGTATACTTGCAAATTCCCCAACTCGACCGTATATACCTTAATTCTTAGATAGCCTACAGCAAAGTTTGTTGGTAAACAAAAGATAAATGAAAGCTTTTAGGATATTTTCAACGACAACGTTCATTGAATTTGCTATATACAACATGACGTTTCGACTGCAACTGTGGTAGTCTTCATCAAACAGTTGTTGCAAAAGATAAACAGCAGCAACTTGATTCACAGCCAGTTTTCTAACAGAAAATTGAAAATCAACCGTGACATATATCTTATTTACTATAGGCATGAATGCGACTGTCCTTATCCACGAAGCAACGTTCGAAGATGTGCTTCAAGAAGAAGCCGTCGACAAGAAACACAGTACTACTACAGAGGCTGTCACTAGTGGAATGGAAATGAATGCGTCTTTCACCATGCTTAACCACTTCAGCCAGAGATATCCAAAAATACCTGTATTCAGTGAGAAGTTTACACAGCACACTGGGATAGCATTTGATCATATGAGGGTAAGGTTTGCCTGCAATAGTCGTTCTCCGAGATGCGCGAGCGCTTCCATCAAATATCGCGGGCGAATTGAAAACGAGGTAATTTCGGACAAAAGTGCATGGAAACTGCAAAATCAAAAACGATAAAATAAAAAAAAATATAGATAGATAGATAGTATAGTGTTCGAGTTGACCGTTTTAAAGTGCTCGATACAATGGAGTAGAGATGAAATTGTAGTTTTTTTCTCCTAACCTTACATATATATATATATGTATATATTGTATTCGTGGAATAGCACTGTTAAACGAAAAAAGGCTTTCAATACACCTTTTACCAAAATGGCGGCCGAAATTTAAAATAAGTTATAATTAGAAACTAATACCAACACTAGAAAGAGCACCT
>JAAAQI020149966.1:0-10868 GCA_011800005.2 Stichodactyla mertensii
GCCTCTTTTTAATTTCCACTAAGTAATTGGTGTTTTTGAAAAAGGTGTGTAAATGGCCAGAAATTGATAAAAAGCGTGGGCTATAGTCCATGGTTTTGGGCCCAAAATGGCCTCTTTTTAATTTCCACTAAGTAATTGGTGTTTTTGAAAAAGGTGTGTAAATGGCCAGAAATTGATAAAAAGCGTGGGCTATAGTCCATGGTTTTGGGCCCAAAATGGCCTCTTTTTAATTTCCACTAAGTAATTGGTGTTTTTGAAAAAGGTGTGTAAATGGCCAGAAATTGATAAAAAGCGTTGGCTATAGTCCATGGTTTTGGGCCCAAAATGGCTCAAAATGACCCTTTTTCTAATTTCTACTAAATAATTCCTATTTGTTAAAAGGTTACCGGTCGTGTCGCCACATGACCGTTTCGCTAAGTTTTAATTAGGTGGTTTCGCTACATTGAAATGGTCGTTTGGCTACATGGTCTTTGGTCGTTTCGATATATGATACTGACTACCTCTAACATGTCGATTTTAACGTTTTATCAAGAGATACTCTGACTATAATTACTGGAGTCGTAATTTCGGTTAAAGTCAAGATAATCTTTTTAAAAAAGCTAAGGTAATCCCGGAAATCAGCATAAGCCCGTGTAGCGAAACGACTCATTAATTTCCCGTTTGTTTATTCGGGGAGTTTTATGGAACATGTTAGTAAACTTGGACTTTGATACCTCAGAGGGTTTGTTTTCGAGGTACACTTTTCGTTTGGGCTAAATTCAGCTCTAAACTTTGGCGCCTCTTCTATAAGTAGGGTGCGTTTAGCGAAACAACTATTTGATTTCGGGCTTTTTTTGGGGGGTGGGGGGGGGGGGGTCGGCTGGGGATTTATGAATCTCATAGCGTAACATTTTTCAAAAAAGTGTGAACATTTACCTTTCTTTATTATTATCATGTTCTCTCCACAGTTCTTTGTATCTCCATTCAAGTTCTTGCAGTCTATGGCTCAGTTTGTTTCTGTTGGGTTCATCAAGCATATTTTCACCAATGGCCTCCTCAAATCTTTCTGTCACTTGGTTGAATTTCTTCTCTTCTACCTCAATGCGGTCTTCAAATTTCTGTGCAAAAACCAGAAGAATTACATTATTAGGATTTTTTTTGAGGGAGATTTACCAATGATTGGAACTCAAGTACCAAAAGTAAATAATATTAAATCCATATTTAACTATAAGTAGTTCATCTCATTTTTCATATACCTCAAAAATTTTGTTTTTGAGTGGGCATACATTTTTGGTGTCCATCAAGGGGATAGTGACCTGATTCTTTTTTTGCATCTTGTATGGCAAAAGGGGTGAAACAATTCATTATAAAGTAAACTCCCTCAATGCGGACACCCCTGTAAGGCAGACACATGTCTAAAGTGGACACCTTCCGGCCGAATTACCATACACTATAGAGCAGATTTCGTATGACTGTGAAAAAGTCGCGGCACGAACACGGCGCGGACACGGTCAAGGCGTGGCAAGGAACTTTGGAGTTCTAGAAAACATCACGGTCGCGGCAAGGCACGCTTACGGCAAGGACCGTGCCGCGACCTTTTCACAGTCATACGAAATCTGCTCTATTCTCTGTAATGAAACTCCCTCTAAGGCAGACACCTCTCTAAGGCGGACACTAAGAGCTTGTCCTGAAGTCGTCCGCCTTAGAGGGAGTTCACTGTAGTAAAAATGAAATGCATGCTCCCACCACTGCTACTTAATGATAAGTTCCTAAAGAGCCCCCTAACTCCCACTGCTAGTGTTGAACGTATTCCACACGAATCACCCATGTTAAAAAACTGATGGATTATGTACTTCAAGGTCATTTATCTGCTTCTGTACTGCATCAACATCTGTACCAATAGCTGCAAAGTTGTCAAGAGACGCATTATCCAAGTCGTTGATGCTTTGTTCGCATTCACTGATTTCCTGGTTCATGATATTTGCTGTGGAGCGTTGCACTCTAAAAGATAAAGATATGACTATTACTTTAGTGATCCATGTATTTTTCTTTCTTTCTATTTTGTCCAAATCATAGTGATCCAATTATGTAGACTCTTTTCCATCCATTAGTGTCTCCATCAATTTGATCATTTATTCCATACTCCCTCAAAAACTCACTTCCTCACAATTTTCCCAACCCATCCATCCATTTTTCCACACTTTTCTCTTACCTTTCTTTATTAAGTTTAACTGTTTCTTCAAGGTCAGACATCTTCCTGTGCAACACATCTACAGTTTCTTCGACTTCCTCATCGTCTTCTCGAGAGAGTTGTCTATGTGACATCCAAGCCGAACCAGTTGAAGATACGTCAGTTAAAGCTTCACTGCTTTCGTTCAGAAGCCTTCGCTCAATTTTCTAGAGATTTGAGAACAAAATAACAGGAATTGGGCAAAGTATTTTTCTGTTGTGTTGGAGGTCGTGGCTTCAATACATGCATCAAGAATTCCATGCTGCTGCTCTGAGCCCAAACCAAATATATCGAAAAATTAAAGCATGCTACATGACACTTGTCTCACTTTTTCATCACATGAGTATGCATAGTTTGAAATTCTTCGTAGTTGTATATCCAGGCCTTTGGTAGCCATGTGGGATTTACTTGGCAAAGCAAAATGAACCGCAAATGTTTTGTCCAGGTGCTGTTACACAAGGCAATTTTCCTTGCAACTTGTCTGGCATTTTTGTTGCAAGACAAGTTGCGAGAAGTACTGAGAACTGAGACCAAGGTGCAAGGAAAATTGCTTAGTGAAACAGCACCTTTAAGTTTACTCAACATGGTAGAGATGCTGTACCTGTATGTCTAGCGTGCATTGCTTCAGCGTCTCGTATTTATCGCCGTCTTTTAGTTTCTCATCAACCGCGTCAAGAACCTCTCTCGACTCGCTGAGTGAGTTTGCTAGACTGTCTGCCTTTTCTCTCCAAGGCTTAAGTTTATCAGCGGTGTTCCCCTTCTTAATCACATCAAGTCTTTCTTGTATCCTACAGAATGCAAAATAAAAAGTTTCGTTTTGGTTTTAGGACGGATTTCGTGTGAGTGGGAAAAGCTACCGTGAATTCGTAGCTGTACCATAGCTGTACCGTACCTTACCGTAACGGTAACAACGCGTTGTGATTGGAGAATTCACATGAAAAAATGATGGGAAGCCATTTCAGTGTTACCGCATACCGTACCGTGTACGTGCTGTAAGTCAGTGCCGTACGTTTCTAACTCATACGATAACCGTTCTAAATTTGCGCCTGCGCAGTTGAGTTTTGCTCACTTGTTGTGTCGTTCTTCCAGGTGCTCCTCCATCGCGTTCCAACGGTTTCTCATGGCAACCACCGTCTTGTCAACATACTCAAGGTCCTGTTTTTCCAGTCGATTTCCTTGTACGAACTTTTCACCACTGAAGAGGACGTCCAGTGCTGACGGTTGATACTCTCTTCCTTCTTTAAGAAAATCCTATGGGGAAAAATCAGAGTTTTGATTACCCTTTCCTCAACTCCCCATCCACCTAAGGTTGTTCTGCCACTCTAGGGGACGCGCCACACTGCTCTGGCTCCCTCCACTTCCAATCCACTTCTCTAACCCTCTTTTTGAAGACGCCCCTCGCAAAACTTTACCCAATCACATATAATCATCATCGCGAACAAGGTGGTGTATTATTAAAATAATACACTTATTCCAAAAAACGTTTTCGCAGCCGAACGCAACAAGCCAAGAGTGCAAAGCCCTCGCGGGGGATTTTTTCAGTATTTCATCCATTCTGAGATGCATGTGGGAGGCTGCAAGTTCAAATGTGTCCCCGAAAACTCGGGTAATACGATATCATGAGTTTGCTTTCGGTTCCGACTCGTCGCTCTTGGCTGTGACAATGTATTTGATCTAGGAGTATACCTCTACATCTCGTAACTGTTCTTCCAGTGTTGTTACATCAATCCCCAGTTTTTTTTCTTGTTGAACGAGTTTCTCACATTCTGTCAGCCACTGAACCATGTTGTCGGCTTTCACGATCCACGACGCTAAATTCTTGTGCTCAGTGATTATTTCGTCGACAAAATTCTCGCACCTAAAAAGATACGACAACAAAACAACCTCTAACTACGATACCCATCCGTCCCGTCCCCTCCCCTGCCAGTATAGTTCCACCCGTCCCCTCCCCTGCCAGTGTAGTCATGTATGTCTCCTACCATGTACTAACCTGTCAATATATCGAAGTACTTTCCCATTCAGCCCGTTCCAGCGTGAATTCAGAGCCACTAGTTCGGCTCTTAGTTTGGTAGCATTTTCTTCACTCAGTTCACCACCCACGACTCGCTTGTTACCAAGTGTAATAAGCTGCTCTGTCACCACCACAGTCGTGGAAATGTCATCTGTCAGGGACTCAAGTGAACCGTGCAAAGAGAAAAGAAAAGAAAAGTTACAAACACATCGAAGTTTTTACTATTATTCTGCCATGGACGGGAAACAAAGTGAAAGCGATAAAAAGAATTAAATCTAGAAGACTGTCCTACTTACTCCATAACCTTCAAGATGTTTTTGCAGTTCTTCTAGGTTCACAGATCTTTTGGATTGTCGTTTAATGGAGACTTTGACAGTTTTAGATGAACTGTTTTTCAATTTTTTGCGTTTGTTTATTAATTCACGAAGTTTCTTCAAAGAACTGAAAGAATTTAGGAAAAATAGAGAAATGACTCGGTTGATGATGTAAGCAAAGTTGAAATTTTTGATGATGAGGGTGATAGTAACGATGATGGTGATGATGGTGGTGATGATACTGATGATGGCGGTGATGATGATGATTATGATGATGAGGGTGATGATGATATGATGGCGATTGTGATGAGTGGCGTACATCCATAACTTGACGGACTTCAAGTTGTGCACGATGTGAAGCTGTGTAACCCTCACTTTTCTTGTGTTCAACAGCAGCAACCATATACATCCACAACTCTTTGGACCTTCACACTGAGTGTTAACTACATCTACTAGTAGATAGTGACAGTATTTACTTGTATATCTGCTGTTGTCCACGATTCACATGTTGTTTCCAGATAACAATGTCGTCATTCTGAACTCCTGCCATGGCTTCATCTTCGTTTTCACCTAACTGCTCGAGAAGAAAAGGAAACCATTATCTTCTATTGCAGATGATACACACTGAAAAATGAATTATTCAAAGTCACTAACCTGTAGTACTGGATAGATGCCTAATTTGCTAGATATGTCTTCCAGTGTCTTCAGATTTTTTGAATACTGAGAGGAAATTGTTTTCCACTCTTTCATAATCTCCTTTTGCCTGTGAAGTTTACACGAAAGTAATACATAATACTGCAATTTGACAGCGAGGAAGGATAGAAGAAGCGCGTGACAGGTTACTTTCAGAGGAAGACACAGGAGCAAACAAGAAAAGAAGACAGGCAACTAGAAAGAGAGAGGAAGGCACTGAAAAAAGACAGAAGACAAGAAGATAGTCAGATACCTAAAAGAGAGAGTGAAAGACAATGGTAAGTAAACAAGACAAGCAGTCAAGCAAAGGTGAAAAGGTAGACAGTGAAGAAGACAAGACAACATCAAAAGAAGAGAGAGAGAGAGGCACCGGAGAGGACAAGAAAAGAAGACAAGCAGCCAGAAGAAGAGAAGGGAGGACACAGGAGCGAACACAAGATAAGATCACAGACAACCAGCAGAAGATAGAGGAAGACAGTGAAGTAAAGCACCAAGACATGATCGGTCAAGCTGATATTTGTAT
The DNA here is from genome assembly GCA_011800005.2 of Stichodactyla mertensii. Lineage (NCBI taxonomy): Eukaryota > Metazoa > Cnidaria > Anthozoa > Actiniaria > Stichodactylidae > Stichodactyla > Stichodactyla mertensii. The sequence continues at coordinate 5,751 of JAAAQI020149966.1, forward strand.
ATCGGCGTACCACTCGACTAGTCTTATACATCACACAAATGAAGCAGCGCCAACAAGCGATACACAATGAAACAATAAAATAACAAATAAATTATCAATTCCAAAACTAACCAAGACAAGCTTGTCTGAAGGCGTCTGAAAAAGATGCCAAACATTTGGCTTGTGAAAAAGGACTAAACAGCGAAGAAAAACTACGTACTTAAGTCCAAACCTTTGTAATATTTGTTAGGGTTCAAGTCAGTGAACTGTGAATCATACGATACACAATTAACACAAAAAATAATTCATAAATAAAAAGAACCACGGAGAAAATTCAAGAATTAAATATAATGGAATGTTCTTGAAGAAAGTTATGTAAAATATCTCTGATGTTTTTAGCTGTTAACAGAGCAGTTGAGTGACCATTTCGCTCTGCAAAATTGCAAGCAATTTTGTATGCGAACACTGACCAGCTTTGCAAGTCTCGTGAAGTTCGACTGCAGGTTGTTTATGCCTTGATTTCAGCCAACACAGTGTCCATTGGTCATGTTTATGTTCTGATTCTAAACTGTTTGACATTAAAGACGTTGATTTTAAATGCTTCAAAACTTTTTTAAAGGATATTTTGAAATGTTGGCCAAGAGGATAAACTTTCGCGTTGAACGTGAAATTATTCAAAGGTTAAAACTTAAATATTAATGTATTATTATCGACAATTTTGTAGGCAAAAATTGCAAAACGACATTGCAAATCAATCGTTTCAGCTGGTCGGCGGATGTATCGCTTACTAAACTGAAAATTTCGTATTTTTGCAAATACGGTTGGTTTACACTTTACAAGCAAGGATTTGTGCAATTGCACGACTTGTATTTAACATTTAACACTTTGATTATAAATGGACAAAGTGGTATTGCAAAACAAGTAACTAGGAAAATACCAAGAACTTTACACCTCAAGAAGTCTTAAGAAAGACTATGTGAAGTATGGGAATTTAGAAATAACATGAGAAAAGAAGAAGCGAGAAAACAAGTTGGTTTTTCATACCTTTTTCTGGAGTCTTTTTCCAAACTCATCTTCTTTCTTCTAAGTACGTTTTACCAGACGATAAAACGAGCTATCCAAAGTAAGCCAGCTTAAGCTAACTAACTACACTAAAATATTAAATAACACTGGATGTTCTGCTCTAATAAGTTCTGTTGTAAACTTAACTTCAAATCTGTACTGAAAGGTGAGAATTTGCATAAGAATTTGTGAGTCTTTGTTGAAGGATAAAAGACCGTAGTTCTTTGACAAAATTGCTTGAGTGAAAATTAATTAATTCTATTAGGGGTGTAAATATGAAAGATTCGAGTTCTTGTCGCAAGTAGTTTCCAAACCTTTTTGGAGCATTGCTGTGGAAACTGAAACCTCTGTGAGGAATTTATGAAGATCTGCCGCGGCAGTGTTCAACTTCGTAGAAATTTATCAAGAAAAATTTCATTTTGTTAAGAACTACAAGAAGAGAAAGGACAAAACTGATAGTTTTTCAACTGTTTTAAGTTAAAACGTGGCTGTTTTGGTTAGAATTTTGAGGGTTTTATGTATATTCTGTTGATGATGTAATATTAATGTTGCGTGCAATGTCTGATTGCCTTGGCTGTTTATCTGTTAGTCACTGTTATTCAGAACAATTACAATGTTTTACAGAAATATTGATGATTGTATACCTGTACGGTAAATAAGGACGCCTCTAGATCAATATACCAACCTCTTACTTACCGAACAACTGTTAAAGCGACCACCTGTGGCTACGACCGCAACAGAAAACTTTGGTTTAGGAATACCTTCACAACATAATTAATTGTCCAGCTATCACTTACCGATCACTTGTTTTGACTGGAAACACAATTCTCTTCTTTACTGCACCCAATGATTAAAAATTAAACAGGCTTTGAAAGTGTTTTTTTAATTCTGGAATGTGAAAGTCAGTATCAATCAAAGCGCGATTTTCCTACAATCACTGACAAATGGATTATGGACAATACACGTGGACTAATTGTGGTTTATTGAAAACGCAACTACAATAGACCTTATTCGCTTGGGCGTAATGTTTTCCCAACTCAGACCTCTTGGGAATACGATTCTTCGAGGTTTATCCATATTAATGTTATAATGTTATAATCTTCTCAAGCGTTACCATTAAACAAAGGAAAAAGTCCCAAAGGAATGACACGTGACCTGTATTGGGAAAACAAATACGCCCAAGCGAATAAGGTCTATTGCAATTTCTTGGCTAAGCAACGGAATCGATATTTTCATGAAATATGAATGGGATTTTGTATTAAATCATCTGTAGGTAAATGATGTTTATACCGGTCCATAACTTATATCACTGAAGACAAAAGATGAAATTCTCCCAACCCAAGTTATAAATGAAGCTTGCCGAAATTACAAGTACATTTTTTATTTTACTTTACAACTTACAACTTTATTTGCACACAACATATTTAAACATAATGGCCCTTTAAACTATATTGGCAAGGGAAAGAACTACTGCAGCCAAGAAAATGGCTAAATATCTGCCAAACGCTACGTCTACTCCTAAGTGCCCATCATTTCCTTTAGTTGTTGTCGTTTTTGAAGTCGTACTGGATGTAGTTGTCGTTTTTGATGTCGTACTGGATGTTGTTGTCGTTGTTGCTGCTGTGGTTTTTTCATGAGGCATCGGCATCTGAGCAGAAAATGTGATAGTAAGATTGCTGTATTTGGGATAGCGAACATATTCCTTCATGTAAGACATGAAAGCTTTCTCCCACGCTTCGGTCTTCTGGTTCTCCCTTTCATCCGTGCGGTTCTTGAAGACGAAGGATATAATGAGATAGTTTGCCATGTTGAATTCTGAGTTATTGAATCCATGAAGAACAAACTCTGGCATAGTTTGGAGCCCATTTTCTCCTAGACACGAGCCACCACCCCATTTAATGTCATGTTTCGCAAACGGAAATCTGTCGAAATATCGAGATTTTTATGCTTTTAATCATAGATTAGTGGCAAGAGTTTGGCAAGGGGCCTGAAATAGCATATTTCAGCGTCTTTTTGTTTCTCAAAGAAACTCTTATCTGCTGTGCATGCATGAGAACTTAAGAACTTCCCGTCTCCCACAATGTATGGCTAAAGACACCAATTATTTGTCATGTTTAGAAAACTCAAGGAAAGCCAGATGCCGCATGGAAATATGGGACTGAAATGAGATTCGCAGAGAAAATGATCCATCATCTTGCAGCCCCAATTCAGTCCCACAAATCAAAGCGGTTGCAGTTCGTCACCAGTCTTCCATGTGATTTTTCTAAAGAGAATTTGAAGATAGATGGATAATATCAATAGGTCACGTGAACGTACCTTGAACAAAACAGAAAATGATCATGATACTCTGCTTTCACAAAATCCCTCATCCCAGGTGTGCATTCTTGTCCTAGGGATGACAGGCAGAAGTTAAGGCGCGTCTTATTGTTCTGGAAATACTGGAAGACGCTTTCGATGACACACTTGTCCTTGCCTGCAGGTGGTTTGTAGCAAACGTTGTCAAGAGTGATGTTCATGGTAGTGTTTTCACTAGTGTAGGGTACCTTCATGTTGCTAAGTGCTAGTTGAAGATCAAGGGCCTATGATTATAATAACTTCAATTAATTTTCATAAAGTTTTGACAAGATCCCATTACTAGGAATATCCACCTCCCATACTGGGTCTGTGAACCAGCATATTGACTGCATTATTGAATAAACAAAATGTCTTGTACTCTTTACCTCAGACAGACAGACAGACAGACAGGACTTTACCTGATTTAACAGATCCAAGTGAAATATATGCCCAAAAGGAATGAACTTATCATCTGGGTAACGGTAGTAGCCTGTGTGGTTTTGTGGGTACGTAGAGTTTGCTGTTATGTTTAATATCGCTTTTCGGTAAATCGGAGAGTCGTATGGGTCTCGTTTAGTGACGTTGCGATGCCGATGACCACACGAGGCACTACAGTCCCTACAGGTGCACTTGTCAAATGCTTTATGAGTCCATGGGTTCACAAAGCTTTGATTACAGCGGTACGTCTCGTCACTCATCCATGTAATGTTCGCAGGAATAATTTCTGGAAAACGAACATCGAAATCATAAAAAAGTCCAAAGGCTGAGCTGCCTATGTTTTCCAACAGTTTCTGCGGAGTGCAAGTCACACCCTCACCACAGAGAAGATACATCAGTGGTTCGTCTCCAGGTAAGATGACATCTTTACAAGAATCGTAAAGGCCTTGTTTGAAGTCATTCGAAACAAAATAGTCTACTCTAAGGATTGAATCTAACAGTGGGACGAAAATAATGTCGGTAGGATTCACAAACATTGACTGATCTGGGCTACAGCTCAACTCACAAAACAGATCAAGCATGTTCTGCCAACAGGAAGGACAACCAATTGGATACTGTGGTAAGTTATGAAGCTTCTTGTCCAACGTCTCAAGCTGATTGGTTGAGCAACATGTCAATCTGTTCATGGAAAATTTAGGGCACAATTTCCTTAGTAGTGCAATTCCTTTTGTGTCGTTGAGTCGTCTGGCCGGTCCATTGTACAAACAGTTTAGCGCCTTGTCTTGCATTTTAAGACATTGATCATACCATATGCAGTAGCCTTTCTTGTGGATAACGTTGGAGATGTTACCCTATGAATAAAAACAAAAACTCAGGGGAACTTGACATTTTTGGAGGTGAAAAAGTCAATTTCCCAACTCCCGGGAATCTATTAAGTGTCAAATATGCCTTCCCTTCCAGTCTCTCTTGTTCTGTCAAGTGTCAAATTCCCCTCCTCTGGGGGAGAATACATGTACTTGTCAAATGCTCGACCCAAGGAGCAAGATCCTATGTCAATTCCCCCTGGGTTACCCAACCCCTCCCCCCACCCTGGGGCTAGACATTGACCAGCAATAAATCTACTTGAAACAGGAAATCACGAGTTAAGAGATCTTATTACATAAAATCCAATTGTAAGGATCCAATAACCTATAATGATTTCAAATAAACGATTATACTTTTAATGCTTAACATGTTTCGGCAAGACGTTTGCCATCTTCAGTAGAAAGATTGAAAATGATTGTTACAATGAATTATATATAAGAG
>JAAAQI020149977.1:0-10867 GCA_011800005.2 Stichodactyla mertensii
TTGGCAGTTAAGAAGTGTTCAGACACGGTGGTGGGTTTAGAAATGATGTTGGATTTGTCAACTGGTCGTCTGTGTTCTTTTTAGTTCATAAATCCACTCAAACAATAGCACCACCAAGTAAGGACGTCACTTTTTTATTGTCCCGTGGAAGGAAATCGGGAATCCACGGAACTAGTTTTGGCTTTTGATATCCGAAATCCGAGACTTGAATCCAAAGAAATTTGGGTGAGGAATCCAGAATCCTTGACTTGGAATCCTGAGTTCCACTAAGAGGAACTATAAATAATTAAATTTATTCATTTTTATTTTTGTTGTTAAATTTATTGTAATCAGTAACCTTGAAATACTAGAGGGAAATGATTAATATTGATATTATTATAATTAATGTAATTATTACTATTTATTAGCTATCATTAGTAGTATAGATGTCTCTCTCTTATTTATTTTCATTTATTTATTCATCCATTCGTTCATTCATTCATTCAGTTATTTCCTTTAAGTGACCTATGATAAGTATATAACAATGACAAAGAAGAAAGTAATTTGTTTGTGAGAGGAATAAGGATGAACTGCAGTATTAGGATAATCCTGCTTAGTTGCTTTTAATCAAAACCCAGGTGTTTCAATTAGGTGTCAATGATGATGAGGATGAGGATGAGGATGAGGATGAGGATGAGGATGATGATGATTAACTCTACATATATCTAAATAAATAAATGAATAGGGAATATTCTGGGTTATTCTTATCATAAATATCTCCAATGGTTTGAATCAATATTGGTTTGATGATGCTTTCAACAATGCCAACAAATCTGCTCACAATTTATGCACACTATGTTTTTGTTTAGTACAAACATTGAGGGCAATGAAAAATATTTAGCTTTCATTCCATTGTTTTCCTTCTTTCATTTACTCATTCTTTCATTTCTTTTCATTTTGCTGTTACTCACTAAATTAGAAATGGGGCAGTTGCAAATATGTGTGGTTAGTAGTAATTTATATTTTGTCCAAGTAATTTGATGGCTTTTAATTTACCTGCATACTTTTGAGCAGCCCTTTATTTTCAGCAGTTTAAAACATACTTTAAGTGACTGGTCATAAAGTACAGGAAGGGCAGGGCCTGAAATATCAGAAGTCTCTATAAACAAAATTTAGTGACCCACCCTTTAGTCACTTGAATGGATAATATACAAAATTGATAACCCACCCCCATGTCCTACATAGTTGTATAACTCCATTTTGCTGTCATTTTAAGTATTAAAAACATGGCCAGAAGATACAACAAAGTAACAAATGTAAAATACAAAATGAATCTGTCAGCATGGATGGATGGATGGATGGATGGATGGGGTTGGGTGGGTGGGTGGATGGATGGCCCGGGGGGGACTCCCTTATAAAAGGGGACGGGGGTCCTCGTCGTCCCTTTTAGTGTTTGAAATCAGTGTTTTGGTCCCGCTTAGGGTGATAATGACAAGAATGCCCACCAGCTGAATTTGCAGTCCCTTTTAGGGTATAATATCAAAGACAATGCTTCTTTTCAAAGATTAATTTTATTTTAATCCCTTATAAAAGGACTCCCTTATAAAAGGGGGTGGGATTGAGAAACCAAACCAAAATGATACGTTATTGATTGGTCCCTCTTAGGGGTGAAATTTCATCACTGCCACGCCCATCATCTCAAAATACAGGTCCCTTTTAGGGGTCATTTTCAGAATTTCTGACGAGGACCCCCACCCCCTTTTATAAGGGAGTCCCCCCTGGGATGGATGGATGGGTGGATGGGGTTTGGTGGGTGAATGGGTGGGTGGGTGGATGGATGGATGAGTGAATGAAGGAATGAATGGATGGATGGCTATGTAGCTAGAAATGTAAATGCCTATTTCATAATTTCAGGGTAGTCCATTGTGCTATCTACAGTAACATAAATCACATCATATCATATCTTGTGCGCATGCTTGCATGGTTGTGAATATATTCAAACACGTGTGTGTAAAATTACCAGGATATGTCAGTGAAGGTTTATGTTATGCCTGATACAACAAGTCACCATCCTTGGGTTTCAATTAAAGCTTCTTAACAAGTTTCTGCAATAAGAGGTTCAGGATTTTAACTATATCTTTACCTCAACAGCAGGTACACAAGCTCCTTCCAGGTAACCCCAGAAGGGTAAGGATTGTAGGGGGAAAGACAGCATTCAGTGGCATAACTTTAACCAGGCCAGTACTACGCAGTAGGATCCCAGTGGAAGACTTCAGAGCAAAAGCAAAAAAATTTCTAGAGGAAGATAATGATGTGCCCATTAAGGTGATTAAATCATGCTAATTGTCAAAACGGAGAGAGAAATTACTAGGTGGATGATAGTATAATTAATGTCCAAAGCCCAGAGATAAAAATCAAAGACTGGGTATGTTATACTTGTTATAGAGACTGGGTATGTGTGTGAAGGGGAGTAGAGGAGAGTGGAGGGGAGGGGAGGGGTTTTTTTTATCATTTATTGGACAGTCTTTGATGATTTGGAAAACAGGGAATGGTTTAAATTAAATTTGTGAAAACTAAGAAAGGTCCTTAAACTAAATCCAGCAAGCACTAACTTAAATAAAGACAGACTGTGAATCAATGAACAGTAAGAGGTTTTTTGAATTTGAATTAATGCTGTCTCTCATTTTGGTAGTGGTGATGAGGGACTCTGGGCTGGTAACTATGCAGCAAATGTTTAAATATGTTGTAGCACTCTCTCCACCTCCCCTTCCCCCCCCCCCCCCCCCCCCCCCCCCCCCCCCCCCCCCCCCCCGCAAAAAAAAAAAAAAAAACTTGAAGAAACAGGATTTTCCATCCAATAACTATTTAAAATTTCACTGACGACCCACCACCTCACCCCCTCAATAAAAAAGTGTAACAGTCAAGTTACTTACTCACATTTTGCATGTAAAATAAAGTGAGAAGCTAGTAATAATCATAAGCTTTGGTCAAGATGTAAAAATATGTGGATTCCTGGCTGAAAACCTCCATGAAAACAAGCCAAAATGGTTCATTCAAGGAAGAGAAACGACGCGGACATTCTTTGAAAATTAAGTTAACTTACAAAAAACTACAAGATTATTCAAAATTAAGTCAATATGTTCATACTTTGATGAAGAATACAGATACCAACAAGTAAGGACAGAGAATTTTCTTTTCTAGTAAACGGACTTGAATAAGTTTTAATTTCAGTTATAATTTTCAACTTGACGGCAAAGTCCCCGCTAGGTCGCAAATCTCCAATATATATATATAAGAGCATTTCAATACCCTTTGTTTTTCATGAAGAATTCTGGCCACAGAAACAGGCAATACTGGATTAGGAATTTTAAAAAACGCAATGCTTCCTTTGTTGAACTTTTTAAGATTTATTCTGGCTGTTTTAAACGACGGTTTCTTGGCGGCTTACAGTAAACAGCGAAACGAAACGTAACGAAACGAAATAATCTGTAAACAACGAAACGAGGATAAAAATATAAATAGACCAGATATATGAAAAGATATTTATAAGTGGAAGGCACTGATTGGAAGGCGTACGATTACCTTTCCCTACAGTCATTTCTTTCAACGCCATCGTAATGTCATATTTCTGGTCGGTCAGGAGTCTTGGCAATGAAGACTTCAAGTGATTCAACCATATGTAACTAGCTAAATAGTTGCTCAAAGGCTAATTGATAGGACCAACAGAAAGACTTTAATTCCAATAAAATTATTTGTTTCAGGCTTTTTCTGTCAGTTTCTTTTCTAAGCGACACTCGAAAGCATCTAAGCTTTACAAACTACACACGAGATTGGAAGCCATTTTGTTTTCAGCCATGATTTCAAGTGAGACTCGCTCGCTTTCGGGTCGCTTACAAAACATCTCAAGATTTCTCCGTTTTGCTAGTTTTTTCATCGCACAGAAAAAAATCAAAAACAAAACGACAAAAATTATGGTCTAAAAACCTTTAGCAGTGTTTGTATATAAGTACTTAGTTTGTTTTCAAACTTTCAAACGACAGATTACTCGTATCGGTGATTTGAAGAGGTTCGTTCGCTCGCTTTCTACATGAATAAGCTTATCTAAGGGCTGATTTACACGCTACGATTTGTCGGCCCGATACGAGTTTTATTGTTTTTAGCACTCTTTTTTATTTCAAAAATCGGGCCGACACAAAAATCTGTTGCAGTACAACAGATTTTTCAGAATCGGGCCGATTCTTTCGTTTTTCCATACAAAGCCTATCAAAAATCGGGCCGACAATCGTAGCGTGTAAATCAGCCTTAAAAAACTTCTTCGCGTTCCTAGTTTTTAGTTTAAAGTTTTTCAAAACAAACTTTAAAAAGCTTCAGCAGTTTCAGATACAAACACCAGATAGTCTAAGAGGCTGATTTTGAAAGATGTCAAAAATGTTATTCTCAGAATCGTAATTTGCAAGTTTCTTTAGAATTTTTTTACTCTATTATTAACAAGGCGGCAGTATTTTTACTAAAAACTCGTTTTGCCGGCAAACAACAATATAAGATGCTGGTAAACAAATGGTCAATATTTACATTGAAATTTAACGGACTTTCCTTTTGTATTTTAGTTCAATTTCTAAGTGTTTTACCCCACTGAAATTATCAAAAATATCCAAAGAAATTTAGACATTTTGAATCAACAATGCAAGCTAGACGCTCAAACAGTGTACTTGTTGAAAAACTCGTAAATTACGAGCTAAACTTACACTTTTCCTTGAAAACAGTGGTTTGTAGCTCATTTGTTCTTGCTCTGTCCTGAAACAGTGGATTCTCTCTTAGGATAATGTTTTCTACTCGTACTAAACAGTAAATTGTAAATATTTCACGCGGTAAAAGTTTTCAAAAGCAAAAACTGCTCGGATGTCGACATGCGTCAGATTCCCGCCAAAGAGCAATCGGCCAATCAGCATCGCGATGGACACGGACGGACGTACGGAAGTGACGTATACTCAAGCCATGAAAAATCAACTCGATGGGTTACCATTTTTTCTAAAGTATGGTGCTCGGTCCGCGCGGGAGCTCGGCTATAACATTTCTGTTTGGATCCTAGGTTCAAAACGTGTTTGACAGACGGGGTGCTGGTCGCTGCGCTTTTGCACTACGCGACATACAAAAGGGAGAGATAGTGACCGAATTCAAAGGAGAAGTAGTGTCAGTGGAGGAAATGTTGAAGCGAGAGCAGCAGTACGAACAAAGTGGGCTCATACCTGCTACACTGATAGTTTCTCGGTACAATAAACAGGATGTGGCGTAAGTTTAATTACATTTACATTACATTAAATTACAGTTACATTTTATAGTCAAATGATCAAACGTTACAGAAAATCAAGATTTTCTGTTGTAATGTTGCTGAAACGATGCTCAGTAAACCAAAATGTTAATCTACAAAAATACCTTCGCACTGTTTATTAGCGGTAGGTTCTCGGCATATCAGAATCGAGCTAGTGAGTATTATTGTATAATATAATTCGCGATATCTGCAGAAAGAATTGCAGATATGGAATTCAAAGCCCAAGTGTTGGACGCGCGCTTAGAAAACAGATTCGTAAACGTAAAAGATAAGAATTTCCAAAATTTTCAAAATGTATAATACGCCGACAATTAGTGAAATGGGTTTTCGCATGATATCGCAAATTATCAAGACTTTGAGTCTGTGTTACCTCGATCTCGAGAAATCACGTTATCATGCTCAACCTCATCCTGAATATATATGTTATTAAACGGCTTAGGTCGGTCCGTGTTGAGAAAGTGTTTGCCCGAGGTTTTGAAAACGACCGATATTTTCTCAATACGGACCGACTTAAGCCGTTTAATAACGTTTTTATTTTTTCCCGGTTCGTAATCCCTTCTAAGCCCATGTAACTGTGAGCGGTCCGGATAAGCCGGTCTGTACTGAGAAAAAACCGGACCGGCTAACAACCAATCAGCGCGCGCGATTCACTAGGATTCCGAACTAGGATTCCGGATTAAATGAAATTACTTATTATCCACATATTTTTTCTTGCAGAATCGATCCACACGGGGTACGACCCTTTCCAATGAGTGCCAGAATAAACCATTCGAAGAGGAATTCGAACCTTAAAATGGTTGTAGTGGAATGCGAAACACCAAGAGTTGTTCTGATAAGCAAATATTGTATCCCCCAAGGGATAGAACTGCTGTTCAACTATGGAGATCGGGAAGCCGACTTCTATGACTCCAGTCAGACAATTCCAAGTTAAGACTGAATTGTAAGTAATTGTGGTTTTGATACTGAATTTCCTGACCTCTGACTGGCTTCTACTGCATCCTTCCAATTTCAAAATGCCTAAATCAAGAAGGATCTTTAGTACGTTCCTAAACATTCTGTGATAGTAGCTATTATGCGCTTTCGTTGGATGGAAGGTTTCTTGGTAATTACTACTAATTAGAAGAGCCCACTTCCGACCTCTCGAAAAAGATGAAGGCAAACTCGTTCTAGTATCATGTTTCCTAGAGTAACTGCTACCATAGACCGAAAGAACTATTGCATCTGATGGGCTGAATTTATTTCAGCTGAAACGCTGGAGCATCGATACGAAATCAGTCAATCAGATGCGATCGTTCTCGCGTTCTATCCTAGCGGTTAGTACTAGTATAGTACTTGCGAACTTAAGATAATAAGTAATAAACCAGGTCCCAAAGTACACTCCCCTGGGGATGCATTGACTTGACATACAGGGGAACTGCTTGAATAACTTGAGTTGAAGCACATGTTGAATTCTAGAAATCAGGAGCTTCCGGTAGTGCCCCGTTGTTAAATCTTAAGCTCGCCAGTAAGACCCATTTCAGACGTGGAACTTTTGCCGTGCCAAATTCGATGATAATAAGATGATATGATGATAAGTAGAAAGAAAAGATTTGACTAATTTGCATTAGGTTTGACGCGGCAAAAGTTCGGCGTCGGCGTCTGAACTGGGCCTAAAACATTCTCGCCGGGGATCCCGCACGCATTACGTCAGACAATTGACGTCATCGTAAAGAGCAAAGTTTGATCTTAAGAACGGTGTCTCAGTTTATAATTTTGCTATCTTGTCTTGTTTACTAGAAGTTATTCCATAATTTATGCATAAAAGAGGTAAAAATCACGTCAATCAACTTTGGGAGCAAATATTTCCCCAATAAATGCGTTTATCAAAAAACTGAGACACCGTTTTTGAGATCAAATTTTGCTCTTTACGATGACTTCAATTGTTTGTAGGTCAAAAAAAAAAAAAAAAAAAAAAAAAAAAAAAAATCCCGTGTTCCGGGAACTTCTTAAAAAAGGAGCGATCGAAAGTGATAAAACTCACACTCTTAAAATGCTGATTAGATTTATCACAAAATATTTCTCATGGTTGAAATCTGTGTTTATTCAACGTCAAGAAAACCATTATATACTTTTATAGTTTTAGATGAGTAGTTAGTGCGCTTAGTGGATATCGGTCGCGAAGGTCCTCTGGTACTTTAAGGGGGATTAACATATTTTTCAAGGCCATTGCTAAGGAATTTGTAAATGAACAGAAAACGTCGAAAATTGAAAGACAGGACAAGATATTTTAAAGAAATGAATGTAATGTCAAGATGGTCCATGACGTCTTTACATGACGTAACGGTGACGTCATCAAACTAGAAAAATCCTATAACTTTTGTAGGGTTTTAAGAAATTTTGAGCTTTTTGACATATTCTACACTTTTCAAATCAGTGGCGTACGGCTAAAGGATGGATTTTGCATTTATTGAAAAAAAAACAAACAAACATGCGACGCAGACAAAAGAATTTTATATCGAGTCATTAGCTAGCATTCTGCCCGGAGCTGACATGAAGTTCTGACTTAGGAGGTCTCCTATTGTTAATGGTATTAGCGTCATATTGCACTATGTGGGGCAGCATAGTACTTACTTATTGCAGAGCCACTACCGCCTCTTCTACTCTACACTAGCAAACAGACGCCATCTCTCGCTGATTAGGAATTATTTCAAGTTTTTAGAAGCTTACTTGGGAAAAACTTTTTACTCTTTTTATGTATTTTTTTTATCGAAAACTAAGCTAACATCCTCTCAATTTTACACATTTCTTAAATTTCATCCTTACATTTGTTCGTTCCATTGTTTAGTTGCAACATTTCAGCACCAAAAAATTCGATTTGCAACGAAGCAGTTTAAAAATTATAGAAATTTTGTAAAATCAGGGTTCTGTGCATGCGCAATAGAGCTGTTGATTGTATCTTAATAGACCTTTTTCGAATTCGGAAAATCACCGCTGTACGTCTAGATTAAAGACTCGTTTTTGCAGGGTTAGCCTCATTTCAGTGTTAAATATTCATAAATACCAACGATAAAATGAAGAATAAACAACTACAACAATACAAACACTTTGAAATTTCACGGACCTTCACTGGAACACGTGAATATTCTATACGAAAACGAAGCTAACCCTGCACAACAGAGAATTCGAAACTGGAGTATTGTACCTTAGTATTAGTATGGAATTGTATTACAATTAGCATATCATTAGTATTTATTTATTTATTTTTTTAGTTATCGTAATTTGTAATTATTAGAGTGATACTTTGTAATGCGCGTGTGAGCATCTCCCTATGTAGCGCGCGCAATATAAGTATTAAAATTATTATTATTATTACTATTGACTGGACTCACTCAACCATATCTTGGGAAAGGACTATTGGCACGACGGCACACAAGAAGAGGGAGCGGGAATCGATATTAAAATATTTTTAATATTTTACCAAATCTACAATATATACATTGTATCATATTTGGCATTCATGTTCTGTCTTTTTTCAGGTTTTGTATAGTTCATTAATACAGACATTGTCAATTAGCTTTTGTGTCTTTTCCAGAATCGTTTCACGTCATCGTGGCCAGACCGACTTACGACGACTACTCTTTTTAATGAGTTGGCCCAAATAAGCACTCCAAGATCCTGCGATAACAGAAAACAATGCGATTAATATTTGTATCCATGTTTTTCTTTCTTTCTGTTCTTCCTTTTTTCGAGCGAAACTTTTTCAATTTACTTTTAATGACGAAATCTATTTGCTCAAGAAACAAAAGTAGGATAATGAATCAAAAGATCTTAATTCCATGATGTTTCAGTTCTGACTTTCATTTACATATATCCTAATAAAATGCAATATTAATAATAAAAACATCGATTTTGAATTGTTTTTCCGTCACAATTTGATTAGAGTCTGGGTAATAGAATGCTAGCAGGCACGAATCCAAGCGTACGATACTATAAAGCATTTTCACTCCTTGTCACGTGCAAGACAGACACGGCTTCAACGTTGGTGTTCTAAACAAAACGATACCCCACTCTTCGCCTAAATTTCGAAAAATGTACCCAGTCCCCAAACAGTAAACAAACAATCTAGAGAGGGTTTGGGTCAAAATAGCAGATACTAACAGCAACTGGAAGGTTTAATGAACATGAAGTTATGAGCTTGAATAGGCAAGAAAACAGGTCAGAGGTTTGAAAACATTCAACAAAAGGAAAGTATGTGAGGTCTTCACGTCAATCTGTTGGTTGGACGAACAAAAAGTATTCACTGGGTTACATTGAAACTGTAATCTCCAGTATGTTGAAATTTCAAAAATGTACTCACCACTTTTAGCTGATGTCAAAAATCATACCGCCTAAAATTCCCGCCCCACCCCTTGTGAAGTAATAAAGGATCAGTTCCTTTGCACAGGTGGTGTGTGTAGTGCTAATGGCGCTGCCTCTCACCGATGGATTCAATACTCGGACTCATTATACACGTTATTTACGTGCTCGGACCGCTGAGCATTGTTGAACCTCTGGACCACTCTGGAATAAATAGACTTACCTCTGCATATTTTCTTAGTGTTTCAAAGTCGTCTTGTGATAGGAATTGGTTGTAAAGCACGCCTAGTAAAAAAATAATAAATAAATAAAAATAAAAAAATAAAAGCATTTATATTAGGTAGTACAGTACAGTATTTAGCCATACTTTAAAGGGTAGGCAAGGTAGTTTCACGCGCCCTCATTGGCCAATTTGCGGTCCATAACTTACAGTACGGACCACCAACCTTATTTTCTGTTCACCTTGCCGTCCCTTGCCGTATAATAAACATCCGTACATTATAGAACCTCGTTTTCCCACCTTTTATGGTTCGTGTGCTACGCGCTTGGGCTATCAGTGAAAAAAAAAATCACCCTCGGTCTATAACATGTGGCACGGCTTCTTTCTCCACCCCAATTGAGGTTGTCCAATATTCCGACAGGATTCATGTCGGCGAACTGATTTTCCAGTGGATCTAGTGTATCTACTGGATAGCTCGACAAGACACTTCATCTCGCGTTCAGTTGGCAGTGTAGTGGCCACAAGAAGCCCGTCTTAATTTTTTCATAATAACACAGGTATCCCAATCAATACGATTTTAAAGTCCACTAGAACAACTCTTACTTGCAAAAATGAATGGGTATATATGGAGATACTTACAAATTTTAAAGTGAATATTTTTTTAAAGGGGGAGGGGGTGTACAACCGGAGCAGGCGGAACGACCCGTTCCGCTTGCCGAACTGGAAGGGGGCATATTATATAGAGACTTGAAAATTTTAAAATTAAAAAAAAAAAAAACAAAAAGGGGTGGGGGTACAACCGGAACAGGCGGAACAATACGTATTGTTCAGATAACGAGTATAAAAGTACTTGAATCTCAGCAGTTCATTCAGTTCGCGATTGTTATGTTCGGATCCCTGTGTGTAGCCACACGCATAGTGAGGTCTCCTTAAATCTCGGCAAGCGGATCCGCTGGTACGAGTGGAAACAGAGGATTCCTGTAGGAATCAGTTCGTTCAGTTCG
>JAAAQI020149988.1:0-10867 GCA_011800005.2 Stichodactyla mertensii
CCCTCCGCGCGCGATATTCGTATCTGGTTAGCCCAAAATTTTAACTTAAAAGTTCTAGAAAATCGTTATACAGTGCAAAAATTGACAGTATCTAAGGTAAGTCCTTGGATAAGGTAATTTGAATATTCAACTTTCTGACCTAGGACTTGATCAATATGTGCACTGAAAGACAAGTAATAATAAGTTTTTCGTTTAAGTATTCTATTCTCACCTTACAACGCGCCAAGTCAATTATGCTCCGTAAATCAAAGCGGTTTATTAACACTGCCGCCATTTTCTGATTATTTGCCAGGCTCATGACTGCGTCTAATGTTGCAATTCGTAAGGATTCGGACACAATCTTCTCGTCCGCCGAGAAAATTTCGAATAGAGCCTCGGCTCCAGAGATCACCATCGTTTCTATCCATAGATTAGATAACTCTTCTCTTTCTGTCAACTGTAGATTGTGAGGAAAAGTAAGTTAACTCAATTTTCTTCGTTGCTTGCAACGGGGAAATCGCACCGTGTGTCCACCCGTGCAACTGTTGCGTGCGACTTCGCAAAAGTAGAACTCGTTTTTTCTTCTGCGATGTCGCTGTCGACGTCGCGCGGAACGACGTCGCGCGGAACAGTTGCACGGGTGGACACATGGTACCATTTCCCCGTTGCATGCAATGTCGCAGGGAACATCGTATTGTGTGTCCGAGCCTTTAGTTAACGTCCAAGCCATACCGGTCAACCAATCAGTGTCCATCCCCTAATCCCAGTGCCTCAGTTCAGTGAAAACTGAGGAGGTACTGGGAATGTTCAGCTTACACAGAAGCAATTTAAACAATAGACCTTTTGGGCGTATTTGTTTTCCCATTTCAGACCACGTGTCATTCCCCTGGGTTTTATTTCTTTGTTTAATGGTAACGCTTGAGAAGATACATTAATATGGATGTACCGCAAACAAAGAATCTTATTTCCAAGGGTATGACACGTGGTCTGAAATGGGAAAACATTACGGCCAAGCTAAAGAGGTCTATTAAAGCCTACCTTAGCTATACAACAGGCAGCTTGTAGTTGTACATCATCTGTAACTCCCATCAGCATTAGGTAAATCAAATCATTGAGAATATCGTGTTGTAATAACAATTTAGCGGTGGATGAGCTACTGCTTACGTAGTTGATGAGCATCAATAAGGATTTCTTGCGTAATACAAGGAAGAAAAAAGATTAAAGCGCTTTTCATAGCAGTTTTTGTTTAATACTGGGGAATACACCTTGTATGATCGGGACTCGTGCCCCAAAAGTAAATAATATCAAATCCAAGACTGCAAATAGCTCATCTCAGGGAGGGAGGGGGGATATGCACCCCCTGCACCTCTCCCCTGGATCACTAGGGTAGTAATTTTCCCCTGGAATGTCTGAATTTTTCACATCTGCAGTGAAAGTCTACTCTAGATTGGGCAACATGACAAGTACAAGGGGTCTGTCCGAACGTGCGATTCTTAAAAAGCTTTCTGGTCTTAAAAAGGCTTTTAAGCAGACATTATGGTTTAAAGAAATTGACTAAATTTGCCTGTCAAATGAAGCGACTAAAACCGAATCACAAAAACACTATAAAGGTAATGAATGAGTACTAATGCGCTTACCTCTACAATAAGGTTGCTTGAATCTAGCATCTTAAGTACCTATTAACAAAGAAACGAGATTTAAAGTTGGGTAAACAGTCTTGAGTGATTGAAATGAGTAAGACATGGATTAACAAACACCACTCTCGGTAAGTTACGACCTATTTTTAAACTCCGTTTTTGTTGACGACTATTTCATACCGAAAATTTCTAAATTATTTGAGTAAATTTTGCTGTAGTGTTTTTTTTAAAATCACACTGATTCTGTATGTATTCTAAGACAAACTCTCCTGTGGCCCTTAGTTGAGTTTAGGTGCGAAAGAATAATCGAAGTACAATTTAAGTGATTTCTTACTATCATTTATCGTTCATTTAGATGGGGAACTTTCACTACTAGACTCCAAGCATGCACGAACGGAATTAAGCCATCATATAGCGTAATAAAAATAAAGAAACGAATTTTGAGCAAACTTGAATTATCCTCAAAACTAATTAATGCTTGCTTAACTATCTTGTAACTAACTTGTACTAATAGACTACCATACTAATACCATTATTTATAAAATTAAATAATCTTGTATTTGTTTGACTGCTAAAAATAATTGTTAAAACTTACCCTCTTTACTTCTTCTTCATTCAAAAGATTCTTTCCTTTAAATCTTTTAACAAGATTACAAATAACATTGGAGCCATTTTTATGCGTTCCATTATCGTATTTTTCAATTAAATCAAGCAATTCCTTGAATGACATATCGTCTCCATCTTCGTCTGGTCCTGCGGTCCTTTCAGTCTCGCCATTTCCTGTCTTTATATTTTCTTGACTTTCACACGTACAAACACAATTTCGGGATAAATTCTCATCTGAAGCTTTAGGTATTAGGAATTTGATTGAAACTTCTCTTTCCTTTTTTGGTTTTGGAGGTGATTTTGGAGCTGTTCTCGGAGGTTTGAATCGAAAATTTATTCCTAATTTTGACTCTACTCGCGGCTTCACATAACGGACCTTCGTTTCGACTTTGAGCTTTGGAATTCTTTTACAAATTTCTTCGATATTACGAGGGACTTCACAACGCTGTCCAGTGATTTCCAAGTGTCTAAAATTCCATTGATTCGGAGATGAATTACAAGCGTTTTGCTCCGTATAGCTTGTAATGTGCTGCCATATTTCCATTACTTTGGCGTCCTTCGCGACCGATTCTGATCTAAGCCTGCCTTTATAAATCGAAGTTCTTGACCTCCAATACCGTATTATGTGACATGTTCTCGATTTCAGTCCATAAAAATGTCTAAATACACAGCAAACATCTGAAGTGGTTGCTAAAAGCCCTAAATAATCATTACTAAGTGGCGTGTTTGCTCGAACAGTTGGTAAGCAAATATTGCGAATGAGCTAAAGCTGGTCTCAGGGGATTTACTGCAAAGAAAATTCAAACAATAGCGTTTTATGACCGTTAATTAGGACTGTAAGAACAGTACAATAGCTGTTTGTTTTCTTTGTCAACAAAAAATTCTTACTTGTGAATGTTTTTCTAAGATAATTTTTGTCCAATTGAAGATAAAATGTGCGAAGATGCCAGTGTAAAAACGGACATTTTGAAGCATGAACACCGTCAAAACTATACTAAATGAAAGTTTGTAAGACTAGAGAATCTTCTAACAATGAAAAAAGAAAGGTAAAATAAAAATGAATAGCTGTCTTAAAAGTATAAAACCAACACAAATAACTTTTCCAACCAAATGGCAGATAGAAAGCTTATGTAAAACACTGCAAAAGTTCCCCAAAACACCTTACCAGCTTACCTTAGAAAACAACAAGAAAAGATGATTAACAATTTACGATAGTGGAGAATGTGCTGGGTGTAAAAAAGAGAAAAATCTGGTTTAAAAAGTTCGTCTTTTCACCACGTCTGCTCCAAAGGACTTTGTCTGCTCCGAAGAAAACTCACCTGTAAAGATTTTTTCAGATATTTTATGCTGCATTGTGACGTCATAAGCGCGCGCTTTTACTTGATTGGCTGGTTTCGTTTGATTGACACGATAAATTATGACGCGCGTGTGCAAAAATACGCGGAAAACTGTACAGAGCCTGAAAGGCAACGAAATGAATTTATTATTCTTAAGGTTCCAAAATCATTTTTAAAGAAGGGTTTATTGTTCCAGATTCTGATTATCATACTGGGGGATTTGATTGATTACATTATTGGTTTTATTTGGTTATTTTTGTGCTTTAATAGACCTCTTTCGAATCCGCCGAATACCGCTGTGTTTCTTAATTACAGACTCATTTCAACAGGGTTAGCCTCATTTCAGTGTCAAATATGCACAAATAACAAAGATAGATCGAAGAATTCACGACTTTAACAATACAAACACTTTGAAATTCCACGGACCTTCATTGAAACGTATGAATATTCTACACAAAATCGAGGCTAACCCTGTATAGCGGAGAACTCGAAACTGGAGTATTGGAGCCGGAAATAAGTCACAACGTCAACGCTTTCAACATTATTGTGGCTAGCAAACATATAGAGCAAAGTTTTACCCGTGTAATGCTCTGGGGACCGGCTATCAGACTAACGACAATCTCGCTAACATCGCGGGACATACCGTTGGATTATCACAGAACAAGACTAAAGGGGAAGAGAAAGAAGCAGTTGGATAATGGCAAGGTACTTCATATATGTTTTATTTAGTGTCCCATTCACGCGCCAGCAGTGTCATCCGCTGATTGTATGAAATTGTGGCCATGCCTTCACTAAAAACGACAACTGAAATAATTGCAGGACTGGATTCGTTAAATGTACTGTATTTTTTAAGACTCAACACTTCAGCCTTCAGCCTTTAGCTAGCCTTCAGGATTCCTCGTCCCATTATGACTGTTTTTTCTTCTTCTTACAACACACTTATATTGAACGTTAACTCATGCATTTAATAAAGCTCTCGATTGATGCCGCTTCAAAAACTTTACTTTTCCAATCCCCTTTTGGATCTCGATGGAACTTGAAGTAAATTCTTAGCTGATATGATTTGTTCAGTTTTGTGTACTTTGATTGACCGCAGGGAATCCTGGGAGCCTTCAGGAACAGCGGGTTCTGAATTTTTACGAAATAGTTCTCCAAACGACAATGCACTTCTGCTTCTGAGTTTATCCCAGTTTTCTTGAGCTCTTTTTGAGCTGTGGTTTTTCTTTTCACGCCTTCCAGATGATAAATTATGATTAGGGACGCCACTTTCTTCGTCAGATCCACCGCCAACACTGTTAACACTTGTGTTGGACAACGACTTACAGCTCTCCTTATCATCGCTATCCGAACTAAATGACAAGTTGCGCTCGAATCGACGCTTTTCCTCCCTGTTGGAGTCTTCTCCGAGACTGCTTTGAGAGATATTGAATGTGTCATCAATCTCTTTTCTTTTGCGATACCCTCGAGCGACTTTCTTCAGTCTCACGATATTCGACATGGTTAATCGTGTACTGATTTCGTCGTTAAGGCTTGTTTCGTCATCAGAAACTGGATTCTCAACTGGGAGATGGTCAACACTATCTAAGTTATCTTGACCAAACGGGACTAGTTCAAAGTCATTGCTTCCCATGACGCCATTGGGCACGTGATCTGTCATGTGATTGGTCACATGGTTGGGCTTGTGGTCGGATGGGTCGGTAGATGGGTCACTAGATCCCTGGTCTTTTCTGTGATGGTTTGTTGCTCTTTTTCCTATATCTTTACCATCACCACCTCCACCACCATCATCATCGTAGAACCCCAGGTCTTCCTCAGACCCTGACCTGACGGTTCTGAACGCTTCTACTTGAGTATTCTTGGCCTCATCATCTTCCCTTGAAAACCTTTTGGCAAGATAACCAAATGTAATGAACGCAGACAATGACGGAACAAATGCAATGCCCTTCAAACTCAAGGGAAAACCTAAGTCCTTGGAATTCGTGCGATGGTCTTGAAGTCCAAGTGTCCTGTTACCATCGTGATTTGAGCTGTTCCAACGCCACGAATAAGACAGCATCTCTCGAGTAGAATTAATCAGCCAAGTCTTGTTACAGACAGTATATATATAACCATCGCTATCAGTATACTGGCCGTACACGAAGGGATCGTAGAATATTTGGTTTTTCCACATGTTTAAATCAAGGATCATGACGATAAATATGATGCCATAGTTGAACCACTTCCCAGTGATCTCCACTTCACCTCCAGGAACTCTGAAGCGAACGTCGCCCGTGTTGACTCCTGGGAGTTTTACGTTCATACTGCCAGAAAAGTGTGGGAACTCCCAGTCCTGTTGGTGTTAACATAAAACAATTCATTATACATTTATTATCATTATTATTCGTATATATATCTCCTTTTAACCGAGCGAGAGGACCGTACCGTACGTTTTTTGGCTTATGCAACAAGCGCACTGATGTAGCGTGTGGGCCATGAACAAATGGAAGAAATGAGGTTTGCAAGTGAGGTTAATAAGATATTTATTATATGGTAAGGCGAACACAAGATGAGGTTGGTGGTTCGTACCGTAAGTCATGGACCGCAAACTGGGCAATGAGAGCTCGTGAAATTACCTGGCCATGTAATAATAATTGTTATTAAGTGTGCAGGTGGGCGGATACCAGAGGAGATGAAGTTTTGATTTTTTTTAGATTCTATAAATAGTTTTCTCGTGTAATACCCTACAGCGGTATTTTCCTTAATTCTAGAACACTGACCTGCATGACGATCATCAAATCCATGACAAGAATGAACGATGCCAGAAATGCTCTAGAAAGTTCATTAGTGGGCATGAAGTCTTCACTGATGCGATCCCAGTCAAGATAGTCTGTTGTCAACGAGGTAAAAACTACCAATGATGTGCCTAGAGAAACGACCCAGAATGCGTACACACGATTCTTGCCCCGCTGCCACCATTTTCTGACACGAGGAGCCCACCACTCGTACTCAGACTCCTACAGCACAGCAAAAGCAAAAAAGATTTCTATAAGAACTGAAAATTTGGTGATCGTGAAAAGTGATCGTCCGGATAAGTGTAGTCTTGAGAAAGATTGTTGAGAAAACTAAAGAGTCGATGGTGTTTATACCTCTGTTCCGGTCGTGACCAAAAATTTGGTCGCTGGTACTTTGCGCATGTAAAGTAAAAACGTTCAGCTCTGAGATACGTTATTTCCCTTGTTTTATACACTCTCAACCCCAGAACCCTGTTGTTCTTACTGTGCATGCTCGTGACGAACTGCCAGAGACTCTGGGAAACCCTAACGTGTGGTAGTCAAAATTCTGCGAACCTGATATGTAATGCGCATGCTCGAATTTGAATTATAGTTAGAGCGAGCTCTCCCTAAATCAAGGGTTTTTCATTTTACTCCCGAAAAAAGCCGCTTTTATTGCTTTACAGCTACACTACCATTTTATAGACTCTCAAGGTAATTGATATCCTTTATTCCAAGGCTCTTGTTATTGCTAGTGCGGTTTTTTGACAAATTATTGCGCAAAATATTCTAACCAATCACAGCTCTTAAAAATGTAGGGTTTCCCAGAGTCTCTAACACTTCGTTAAGAAGTGACAGAGGTCTGGGGTCGAGAGGGATGTTTTATAATGTACAAAGCTAAGCAAAAAATAAATGAGATCGTGAGGTTGGTAGTGCCCATGTGCGAGACATTTGACCGCTGCCATATACCTGGAGCATCATATCTGTGACCATCCAGGCTGTAATGAAATCACCAAACCACGTACCCATGGCGGCAACCTTCATAAACGCCTCGTTCTTTATACCCATATTACTGCTGACCTTGTAGGGTATGTACTGCGGGCCACCAAGGATTAGAAATTCATTGTAACAAAAGCCCCAGACATATGCAAACAGAAGGACTGTCAAGAACATGACCATCCATGAGCCCTGCAGTGAAACACATTGGATAAAGATCATCAGTCTCTCTCATTGACGCAAAGGAAATATAGCATGCATGTCGATGTGACTTACCCTCCCCTCACTATCCATCCATGTGTACTACTTCCCTGTCAATGTGACTTACCCTCCCCTCCCTCTCTATCCATGTTTATTACTTCCCTGTCAATGTGACTTACCCTCTCCTCCCTAGCTCACCTGTCCAGATTCTGAAAACATCTTGAGTTTAAGAACGCGGCAAAATAGAAACTTGTGAACGAAAAATTTGCCGAAAATTATGCCTGTTACCACGGCAACGATGAACATGAACACCTTCAGCACACAGAACCCTGCATCAGGAGGGTACCTGAAATATGACGATCAACACTGATTGATTCTGTATTTAGAGTGTGCGTTATCAATAAAACTGCTAACGAGTCGCATTCACGACTCGTCCATCGTACCAACTACTGTACCATGTACGGACTCCGTTGCGGGACACTTTACAGCTCTAGCCTTGAAATATTTTGAATTACACCATAGGTGGTTCAAATTAACTTAAATATAAGATCCAAGCATAGTTACCTTGCCATAATGAAGGAATAAATGTTCCCAATGATATCAATAATGCAGTCAGAACAGCTGTGAGACACGGGATCCTCGGCAAAGATCAAAAAGTTGCAGAAAATCACGAAGTATGACGTGAACAGCCTGAAATATGGATGTCGTAGGTAATACTTGAAGTTTTTCTTCTTTTTAGCAGATTGTGCTGGAGTTTCTTGTGTCTGTTGTTGTTCTGGGGTTTCTTCATTTGCTTCAACGTCTTCGTCAAAAATAAACGAGTCATCAATTTCTTTGACTTGATTTTTACTGAAGTCAGGAACACTTTTGTTACCATGAGAACCTATTTTTTGCTGCAAAGTAAATCACGTGACTTCATGTAACCGCGCTTTTTATAGTCTTGGTTACCCAGACCTCTCTCGGCCAAATCTTTGCTGCTGAGAGAGGGTCTGGGAAAATTTTTATTTAAGTTTTGTAATATTCAAAATGGCGCCCGCCTCGCTTTGAATCAGACGAACTAATCGGTGATTGGTTGCGGAGGACGAAAAATGACGTAGCTGTTGTATTGACTAATCATCGTTTGACCAAAAATCTGGTCGGCCAAGAGGTGTCTGGGTAACCGAGAACACGCTTTTGATAGAATCATGAGCATGCACACATAGTTTTTGATTACATACTATACATAATCATAAATCCGACTTACCTTTTCTTTCCCAGAATCCTTCACCGCCGTAACTTTCTGTTTCAATCTTTCCGCTCTTCTTCTCTTTCTTCTCATTCTCCTGACCTGTCGTTCCCTTCTTACGTCACATCTGTACTTGCGCAGTAGCACCTCGTCACCATTCTCCTCTTGTCCAAACAGCCACAGTAAATAACCAAAGAGGCAGAAAGTGACGAGACTGGGGACGAATGCCAAGGACTTCAATCCTAATGTGTAACCTTTGTATTTAGAATTCATTCGATGATCTTCTAGTCCGTACGTACGGTTAGTCTTGGGGTTGATATGATTCCACCGCCACTCATACGTCATCATGGATTTATTAGACCATCTGCAATGGATAACAATTGATATTAATCAATATAAATGATTAACAACCTTATGAATAATCAATGAGGGGAACACAATAGAAATCATAGACAGTGGAGGAGGTTTTAAATCTGATAAAATATCGTCTCACATTTGTATGAACTTTAACTTGGATTTTCTCTGCCAGGGTAGTTTTTAATAAGGGGGTTCGTAGGTGTCATTTAGGGGGGTCGAATACGGTTTAGGGGGTTCGGACGAACCCCCTAAACCGTAGACCCGAACCTATATATCTGTAGGCTTTATCTGGCCCAAAGGGTTAAGTCATTCCAGCACTAACCTTAAGAACTGTTTATCAGACACAGTGTAGATATATCCTTCCTCATCAGTGTACTGGCCGTACGTCAATGGATCGTAGAATATCTGATTTTTCCACATGTTTAAATCCAGGATCATGACGAGAAAGATGATTCCATAATTAAACCATTTCCCCGAAATGTAAACATCGCACCCATCTCCTCCAAAACACCCAGACATGTGAAACTCGAACGTGTCTGTGTTCAGTCCTGGAAGCTTGACGTCTAGGGCACCAGCAAAGTGAGGGAACTCCCAATCCTGCAGAAATTAAAATACAGACAGTTAGTAACTGCTGTACAAAACTGAAAGATAAGTGGAAACTAGTATAGGCTGCGTCGGTGTATGATAAATACAATAACCAATAAAAGCAAATCTGTAACACCGCGAAAAAAGTATATTTAACTTTACTGACGTTTTGAGCTTTCGCCCTTCGTCGGAGTTGAAGGTTTTGCTTTTACTCCAACGAAGGGGGAAAGCTCGAAACGTCAGTTAAGTATCTTTTTTTCACCGTGTTACAGTTCCTTTTATTAGCTATTCAAAATCGAAAGAGTTAATCATGAGCACTTGTGCGGTCTGGAGCCTAAACCTGTTCGACCGGCTAGTACTTCTGTAAGACGAGATTGTAAAAACCTGTTTGACAAGAATTACGTACAACTTAATTGTTTGACAACTTTTGTAAAGGATGTAACTGACCTGCATGACGATCATCAAATCCATGACAAGAATGAACGATGCCAGAAATGCTCTAGAAAGTTCATTAGTGGGCATGAAGTCTCTGCTTATTCTGTCCCAGTCTAGATAGTCTGTAGTAATAGCAGTGCAGACTACTATCGTCATGGCAACGGCAGTCAACCAAAACATTATCACGCGGTTGAGACCTTTCTTCCAAAACTTTCTGACTCCTTTTGCCCAGACAGGGTATTTCATTCCCTGAAATTACCAGAAAAAAATCACTAAACTCGCCAGCCTGTTTCTGTTTATCAAAACGCTATTCACCTTCGCATCTTCCTGTGTCTGCCCTACCCCACCCCAGCCCCCCCCGGGGTTTGTTGTATTGGATTACAAGTATTGATGGTTTTACCTGTAACATCATATCAGTGACCATCCATGCAGTAATAAAGTCTCCTAACCAGGTCCCCATGGCTGCTAGCTTCATGAATGTCTGGTTCTCAATGTTCATACGACTGCTGGCGTGAAGTCCGTCCATGTACTTGCCTTCCAACATCAGAAAACCGTTGTAAACAAAACTAGAAGGTAATTGAACAAACAAACTCAGTGTTACTATGCGTCTACTCTAACAGTGGCCACTTGAGTTCGTTAAGCAATCAGTACGAATCGAAAAAAAAAAAAAAAAAGGGTGACTCTTTCGGGATTCGAACCCGGGTCTGCCACGGTAATTTATTCAAAAATACTGTGAACACACTAACCATACCCCCGAGA
>JAAAQI020149999.1:0-10867 GCA_011800005.2 Stichodactyla mertensii
AGGGCAATACTTAACGTGAGCCATCGGATTGACTGATCCATTCTAACATTGCCCTTGCATTAGTTGGCACGTTCAAATATGGAGCACTTTCGGAGTTTGTTAAACGTGCTTTCTATCCCTTGCCACGAGGGTTTTTCTCGGGTTCTCCGTTTTTCTTCATTCTATTGGAACCGTTAAACTTGTCTACAATAGGTAAAGTTTCAAATTTTAAGTTATACGTACCTTATCAGTACACGTTCCCCCATTTTGACATGGGTTTGTTTGGCATTCGTCCGTCTCCTTCTCGCATCTATCTCCCTCATAACCAGGCTGACAATAGCATTTATACCGCCAAATTAGATCATGGCACGTGGCATTATTAGTACAGGGTACAGTACTGCACTCATCAATCTCCGTTTGACAGACAGATCCAGTGAACCCAGCTGCGCATGTGCAGGTGAAGTTTTTAAGGTGATCATGACAAGTGGCATTGTTTTGGCAAGGGAAGCTAGCACAATCGTCAATATCTTGTTCACACCGTTTACCAGTGTATCCCTCTTGACACTGACAAGTGAAATTCTCAATCAGGTCAATACATTTAGAACCATGTTGGCAGGGACTGGAGTCACATTCGTTGATTTCTAAAGAGTAACACAAAAACGAGAAAATCCTTTTACAATTTATCATTAAATATATAAGAATGATAGCAAAATGATGGTTACACATTTTGAGAACGCACATGCACAGGATGTGTGAACGTGTGTGATGGACTTGAGAAACAACGATGAACGCGATAAAGTCGGCAGAAGAAAATGAGGAGAGCACAGAAACAAACGTTACTGCTCTGTTTTCTTCCTTTCTTGTCACTCAATTTTTCTTTTTCTTTCATTTTTAGCCTCTAACTTGTTTCCCCTTAAATAGTGTGCCAGTCTTTTAGTTTTAGTATACCATGTGTTCTTACGACCCATAAACCACTTCGTTTTGGCTCACTTGCATCAAATTACTAAATAAGAAGCACTTTGCATGAAAACAATAGTTTTCATGTGCAGTGAACGATAACAAGCTATTGCATTTATTCAAAGCGCCCCTCAAAGTCGAGAATATAAGAAATTATTGAATAAGTTACCTCGACACGCTGAAGCACTGTTGCTTCCCTCTGTCAAGGTTGTCATTGTTCCTGAGCACCTGATGCACGATGTGGATTCGCTGTTTGGTTGATACGATCTTTTATCACACTTTTTGCATGGCGCAAGACCATTTGGCGAGAACGAGCCTAGTTCACAAGGAGCTACGAAAAATAAACAAAGTAAAACAAAAAAACATTGGTTTAAGAATTGTTTAAGGAGATAACAACGGTTGTAGAACTAGAGATTTCATGCTCAACGTTTTTCGGCATCCTTTGGCCAGCGAACTCATGCAATCATAAGGACCCCTTGCAGCAATTCCCACAGCACCTTAATTTGGAGAACAGAACGATAGAAATTTATTCTTCTGAAATCGACGACTAAGAATATTCCGTTGTTTCGTCCTCCAATTTGAACTTCAAGGGGTATACTAGTCAGCACAATGATAACAGAAGTTCACACAACCGCAAGGGTCTCATCTACCTGAACAGTTGCCATAACTCGTCGCTCCCGATGATTGGGTTGTTTTGTTATCAGGGCAATTCTTACACTCCATTTGACCAAACATGGACTGATATGATCCTTTATCACAAGGTATGCATGGATCTAATCCAGTAGGTGAGTAATAGCCTTCTTTACAGTAAACTGAGAAATAATAATAAAAGAAAAATTACTTTTAGTTGCAGTGAGTTTTATTGATTAACAAGGAGACGGCTTGCGGCTTTCATTTATCAGGGCGTGGGATGGTAGGTCGGGATGAAAAACAGGATGTGTGCTATTAACAAAACAATCCCCTGAGGCTTCCAGAAATTTGATATCCGCCAACCCTCCGAGCTTCCCAAAACAACCCATCCTCCCCACTTGAGATTGTCCTTTTGTTGATAGTTTCCTTTTGACCCTTCCTGGCCTGAGTCTCGAGAGGTGCATGTAATGTTACACAAACCTTTGCAGTCAGTGTTATTCTTTGACTTTGATTCCACTGTAGACATTCCCACTGGACAAGCAATACACGATTCCTGGCCTTCTTTATCTTGATACCAGCCTTTGCTGCAGTCAACGCATTTGTCTAGTGTGGAATTGTGGTATGTTCCCACAGGACAGGCAACTGGTTAAGAAAAGAAAAAGGAAAAAAAAAAAAAAAAAAAAAAAAAATCAGGCCCTGATGGTGCAATCACCTGGGGCACCTATCCTCCCTATGCGCTAAAGAACTTTAGTGATCCTCCTCCCTTATTGAATAAATTTAATGGCAAATATATGTGATCTATCTCACTGGTCCATTTTTGATGATCCTGCAAACACATTCTTTGCAAAACCTAAATCCTCTGTTTTTCTCTCCTTTTTTCTCCTCTGATTTGTGAATAGACTTTACTCAAAATAATGCACTTTATACAAAATAGTAATCTTTGATTTTGTCACTAAAATTCATGAATTTTTTATTGTTTATAAGCCTTTCTCTGGATGTGACTCATTCATTCAGCATTGTATGTCGTTATATGAATAAAATCAGTTATATTCTATGATCTTATGAATTAATAAGTGGAAAAACAAGTGTAAGCTAAATAAAAATTACCGCATTTCTTGTTCAAATAGATTTGTCCCCGCATGCAAATGAATGAGGTAGGAGAAACTGACAAGGAACCTTCCTTTGGACCGATCACGTGACCGCTGATGTTCAAAGCGAGACTTCCATTTCTGATTGATTGTTTCAGCTCGTTCTCGATGGCATCCATCTCGGCGGAAGCCATTTCTGAACTCGATTCAATATCAGATTTCGTCTTGTTTGAAGGATCTTTGCTGTTCAGTGAAACTATGGAAAATGGATAAATAAGATTTTGCAGTCTTGACGCTGTTGCTGTTCATCTGCAACAATCCCCCTACCCTCTCGATGAGGAAGGTTAAAAGGCTAATGAGAAAAAGAGACGCCTCCCCCCAAGAACATTCACTCGCTCCGCCTGGGAAGCTCATCCTTGTTTGACTAAGATCGGCTATCCCAAACAGTTAGCATGGTAAGTATTATTATTTATGTCGTTTTATGCATGCATTATTCTTAATGCATTATTCTTAAGGTAATGCGATCGTGCAATTTTTTGTCGAAAATGTTTTTAAAACTTGACACAAATATTAATTTTGAATGCTAGAGTAGAAAACTGAAATAAAAAATGGGGGTCACCGAAATCGTTTAGAAGATATATTTTTTCAAATAAGGGGCTTGCAGCCATCTCTTTCGGACAAAACAGGATAATGGAATCACAAGCTCTTCCAGCTCATATTGGCCTGCAATAATAAAACCAACAATTTCAAATGATACATAAGTTAACAATGTAATAATAAACCCAGAATTTCTCATTTTGTGTTGATTCAAAAAGATTCAAAAACAGCACAATTTGACCATCCTTTACGATCCTAGTTTTGGACATTTTGGCGATTTTCTTAAAATTTAGCTCGAAGATCTACCTTCATTTTTTGATATGTTAAGGTTTTAGATACCGTGGACTTTCAGAAAAAAATCAGTATGGGTCAACGATTTAGATTTTTAGATATTTGCTTGAACATTAAATTGCCTTATCCGCCATGTTGAAAAAGCTCTACCACAGTAAACCCAACTAATGAAAAACATGCGCAGAAAACTGATGCATACGAATGCACGAGCGCATTACCTTACAGCGCTTTTCATAATTCTGCGACCTACCGACTCCAGACTTCTGGGCGAAGTCGGGCATTTTGGCTTCCGTCAATTAAAGTTTCAACAGTTTGAGTTAGTAGCTATTTTGATTGACGGAAGCTAAAACGCCCGACGTCGCCCAGAAGTCTGGAGTCGGTAGGTCGCAGAATTATAAAAAGTTATAAAAAGCGCAACACTCGGCTAAAGAACGCTTTTCATTTTAGCGGGAAACCTACAGTATTGACTTACAGTACGTACACGGTACGGTATGCAGCAACACTGAAATGGCTTTCACTATTGTTTTCTTGTGAATCATCCAATCACAACGCGTAGGTAACGTTACAATAAAGTACGTTACAGTTTCAGTATACTCACGTGAAACTTTGAAGTTAATTTTGAACTCGCCAGAAGGTAATGATCTACGAGTTCTTCGTAACGCCATAGCCATAAATTCTACCAGAAAAATGGGCAGTTCAGAAAATGGAAAACGAGGACAAAATCATAAAGTATAAATTATGACCGATCTGAATAATAAGTATGAAAATAAGGCAAAAACAAATACCTAAAACACAAGTCAGTAAAGGTTAAGCACATGCAGAACATAAGAAACAAACAAACAAGCACAAAGACACAGCAAAAAATGAGGCTTGCCACATTGGATGGCATTAAACCTAGCTCCATGTATTTGATGAATTGGAGGTAGAGGTGTTAAGATTAATTGATACAATGATGATGTTAATAATGCTGTTGCTGAGGGTGATGATACGATTCACATGATGAGAAGGCGGAATATGGGGAACGATGACTTTTTAAGTTTAACATATAATAGTTTAATGTCAATAACATATACCTGCCGATCGTTTCCTTCTCGATGTCACACCACACTCAACCTCCACATTTGCAACTTTGCATCTGTTTCTCATTTGAGCATCTGTGCAAATTTGACTGAAGGCCGAAGTCATTAAAATGCTAATAAAATTCCTTTTGATTTGTTCCTGCACAGTTGCGTTGTTACAGTCACCAGTAAAGTAGTATAGTAGACTAAATGCCTTTCTTGCTTTTCCGGGCGCGTAGATTACTAATATAAAAATAGAAAACGCGTCAAATCTATGTCCATATATTATTTATGCCAGGGGGAGGTAGCAACAAAACAAGAAACATCGTGACCCCTCTAAGGACGATTATTCCCCCTTTCTATGCATTTTTTATGACCCCCCTCTGAATGCCATAAATGTTTGATGCCCTCCCAACCCCCGCCATAATTCTTACCACCATCCTTAAAAGTTTCCGTCCTAAAGATTTGCAATAAAATATTTTGTCTGCCATAGTCGACAACAAAGCTTTCAGTAGATGTTGAAAAATTATCCGATAACTGCCCGATACATTCTATCGGTTCTCGTAAAACTGGAGAAATAGCGTGGACGTGAGCCTCATCTTAAAGACCACATAGACTTGAGAGTGTAGTCTATTCATTCATCATCATGTCATTTGATATTTTAAATGTACCTGAACAATCAGGTAACTGACTCGATGGCCTCCATGTACCCGATGCTCCACACGCCCACATTGCGCCCAGAGCGATGGGAACAGCAAAGTCATACTTGTCATTGCAATGCGGAGTGCAGAAACGTCCAAAAGCCCAAGTATCACACGCTTTGGCTCCGTTTTTTGGTGGAGTCAGAGGCGGACAAGGCGTTGCTGAAAATTAAAAACAATAAAACTAAATCTTGCTGTAAAAACTCTTATCAAGAATTAAAAATGTGACACATACGCGCAAATTTTAAACCATATTGCACCAAAACTGTGACATGTTTCGCTCATGAAAACAACGAAGCTTTCCAAATACTCGGCCTTTGCTACAAGTATTTTAGTCTTTCGGTGCCAGATCTTGAAAAATCTCGGCAAATATATTACTAAACACTCTGCCAATGGACATTTATTGGTGAAGAAAAAAGAAATAGGAGAACCTTTTTTTTTTAAAAAAAAAGCAAAGTACCATAACTTACGTTGAACAGTAATATTAAAACTACAAACGGCAGGCTTGTTGTTGGGGTTGTTGTCATATCCTCTGCAATGTATGTTCCATACACCCCAATAGAATGAACCAGGTTGTCGATTGCATTTAGGTTGAATTTTAACGTTGCTGTTATCAACGAATTCAGGTAATCTCCATGTGACTTGCTCGGCCATTTTTGTTGCATTTATAGTCTGACTTGGTGGGCAGTAGGCAACTTGTGGACCCAAATTATCTGCCAAGAGATAATCATGGAGATGGAAGAAGAAATCCATAATTATCTTCATAGTTTGTAATGAAAAAACTAGATGGTGTAAAATTAAGGACATTCGCGGCCATTGTTTCTACCTATCCTTTCTGCGCGCTCGTTCGAGCTCTTTGTAATGAGCGGCAAAATAAGTTTTCAAAATGGCGGCCAAATAGTTTCGAAAAGTTTACAACGTAATATCTCCAAAATGAAAACGGCGACCCCCCATTTTTCTTCTTCTTAAAACCAAGGTTTCTCAAAGATCTACGAAATAAAGCAATATGAAAAAATGAAATTAGATGGGATAAGATAGGTTACGATAAAGATCGCCTTTTTTCCTAAATAGCCAGTTTTACTCGGGCCATTTCAGAAAATTGACAGTATAACATCAATTGCCCGCGAACATCCTTAAGAGGATACAATTAACATCCCCAATACCTACAACTGAGCAGTGCTTGTAAAAGAAGCAATTTGTGAATTGAATGTTTTATGAAATGCTTGAATTGAAGGCGTGATGACTTCATTATTTTTTTCTATTTTTAAATAGCTAACATTAACATTTCCTTCTTGTTGTTCTCTAACATTTATTTTGCAGCCGTGAATGAAAAGTTTTCAACTTCAGTTGATTATTGATAAAAATAAAGTAACAAACAAACCTTCAACAACAATTTTAAAGGAGCACTTTCCAACGTTTCCTGCGTCGTCTGTGGCCTTGTACTCTATTTCTATTGACTTATTGATGGTGTATGGTGGTACAGCATCTGGTGGCTGAACAGTTACTCTAGGAGCGATTTGTGAGTTGTCTTCAGCAACTGGTGGGGCCCAGTTAGCAGTAGCTGTGCCATTATGATTCAAAGAGATGCGGATGTTCGATGGACAAGATTTGGTGAATACTGGTGGTGTTTTGTCTGGAAGACGTTAATTGAATATTTCAAATTAGAAAAAAGCTTTACATCATCGCACAAAACAACAAAGCACTGCGAGGCAATAACGTTGACTGAAGTCAACAACAACAGCAGTAAGAGTATCATTTACATCAGCAACAAATGGTAATGGCAAGAACAAAAGACGCAAAAATGGCAAGCAACAACACCAGCAACTCGAATACCAGGAACAACAACTCCACTATAATGGATGGCTCAAAGTGAAAAATTCGGCTTACCTTCACATTTTATGATAGTAGCTGTGTCTTTATCCCATCTTGAACTTTTACCACATGTGATAGCTACAGTACCAGCACTTTGTGTGTACCCATTATAACAACCAAACAGACATATGGTATCAATAACTGGTCCATTACTAGCTACACACAGTGGAGGATACACGTAACCATTTTTTGGTCTTGTCAGAGGAGGACAGCGATTGACTGCAATGAAATGGAAAAAAGTAAATTCCTCCCTCCTTCCTTTACAAGTTCCATAATATTTTTGATGGCCACTATCGTTACTGCTATTATGTAACATATTTTTCTAATGCAGAAGCCGACCATGGAACGTTACAAAATATTCATCCCCTAAGTTATTGAAATTTGAATTGATACATTGATACCTATGAACAAATACAAAAGGTTGATAATGTTACTAACAGTTTTGTTTTTCAAAGGTTAGGTGCATATATTTAAAAACGGGTGCAACGTGGAATGATTTTCATTAGATATTTATTAGCAGCCCTCAATACTCACTTGAGCAGAATGGCATTATGCCGCTCCAGTATCCCTGTATTTGTCCTGGGATTGCCTTACACGTCCGGGCACTGGAGCCCGTTATGTTATAACCAGCGTTACATTTGAAATGACATGTGGAACCGTACTTATTCTGGCACACACCTATGACTCTCCCATTTGTGATGTATGAAGGATGAGTATAGCAACGAAGAACTAAAACAATAAATAAAGTGGAGGAAGGAGTGTTAAAGTAAAACCAAAAACAAACAAGTAAAGCAAACCATAAAAGAAAAGATGTTGTTAAAACTTCTTCTGTTACTAAATCCATCAATATTTTCTGACAAATTTTGACTGCAAGCGTACTTTGCATGGATATTTCCGAGATGTGCTGGATACATTTGAGATGATGAAGTTTCTTTTCGATATGTCATGCAACTGTGTCCGATGCAAGACTATTTTGTTTCTTATATTTCGAACGATTACAAAAGAAAAATAACCATATAGAAAATAAATCTCTTCCTTAGCCATATTTAAACCCCAACTCCCTGCTGAGAGACAAATTTGAACTACAAGTAACCTACTTTTTACGTCAATGTAGAATCTGCAAACAGCTTTGTTGCTCGAAGAATCAGTAGCTGTTATGGTTACCAGGTGCCTTCCAGCTGTGTAGTTTGTTTTCTTTCCATCTACTGTTATAGTAGGCAACACGCCTGAGTTATCTGTGGCACTCATTGATGGAATGACTACTTGCGCAGAATCTTTGTTTTCTTCCGCAAAGACATCGATGTTGTAAGGGCAGGATGCTGTGAATCTTGGTTGCTCAATATCTGAGATACAAATGTCATGTATTATAATAAGGAAACCAGGAAAGAAAACTAAAGGGTGATTTGCATGGAAGCACGGGTGGCATAGTCATGGTGAAAGCACTCGCCTCATTGCTGTGGTTTCGGGTTCGATACTCAGACTCGCTATCACATGTGAGTATTGTTTGTGGGTTCTCTCTTGTACTTCGAGGATTTTTCTCCCGGTTCTTCGGTTTTCCTTCCTCCCGGAAAAATTAGCATTTTTAGATTCCAGTTTGAAATCAGTGAAGAGCCACTCCGAGTGTTGTAGAAATGCCAGTGATATATTACATTATTATTATTATTTGCAAAGCCAACCAACTAATACAACCCTTCCTTTTCAATACATCTTCCCAGAAATCCTAACAAGCAGCCAGGCAAATGAATGACCAGCCAACCAACCAAAAACAGACCAACAAACCTACAACCAACGTACATAGGAAACCAGCCAGCCAGACGGCTGAGATGGCCAAACATCTTGTATTGTAAAAGATTCACCTTTGCAACTGACATTGGCATTGTCATTCCACTGACCATTTGACATACAGGTTCTTATATTCGATCCTACCAACTGATATCCACTTTGGCATACACACAGACAAGTAACTCTGTATCCAGCCCTTTTGTAGCATTCATTTGGAATGATTCGTCCATTACTTGGCGCTGTAAGAGTTGGGCAAGTGATTCCTATAATGAAAAGGTCAGTATTTAGTCAGTTTAGCAATTGGTGATTGCCATACTGATATAGTATGTCCGGTGCGTTACGTTTAAAGAGAGCAAAATTTCGTCCATTTTAAATTTCGTCCTCACTCTTGCTTGCCTTATGAGAATTATTAAGAGGTAACGTTAAAACAATCATGTATGAAATCTATACGACAAACCTTCGCAGATTAATGGCGTTCCAGTCCAAGTTCCATCTTGTAAACATGTTCTGCTGGCCGAACCGTTGACAGCCCTCGAGCCAATATTACAATAGAAGAGACACTTTTCTCCAAATGTGTTTCTCGAGCAGCCCGATTTGAATCCATTTACAGGATGGCCGAGGTTGGGACACGTTATTGCTGTGTTGAAAAGAAAGAAAGAAAGAAAGAAAGAGAGAAAGAAAGAAAGAGAGAGAGAGAGAGAGAGAGAAAGAAAGAAGAAGAAGAAGAAGAAAGAAAAATGAAAAATGAGTATGGCTACACATGACTAATAGTGCTAGCATACGCATGACCAAGGAATCTATGGAAATAAAAAGCGACGGTATATTGTGTTTTTTTAACTGTACCGTACCTAAATCGTCTAGAACTTGGTACCGTGTCGTCAACATAAATAAACGCTTCCATATACTGGCCTTACCATATACACCTATTTCAAAAACGTTATCATAGCCAAAGGCAACAAGCGACAAGTCGGGATCGAAAGCAAGCGTTAGTAGTTGGCAGCTAAGTCGACTTTTCGTTTTCGGTCGCATATTTGAAGTTACGAAAGCCTGCCAATGTAAAAAGACTAAAGTGACTGCGTTTGAAT
The DNA here is from genome assembly GCA_011800005.2 of Stichodactyla mertensii. Classification (NCBI taxonomy): domain Eukaryota; kingdom Metazoa; phylum Cnidaria; class Anthozoa; order Actiniaria; family Stichodactylidae; genus Stichodactyla; species Stichodactyla mertensii. The sequence continues at coordinate 10,041 of JAAAQI020149999.1, forward strand.
AGATGATCTACTGGAAAAGTCATGAAAGGTCTGACGGTGTTGGCTTTTTGTTGTTGTCGTTTTTGTTGTTTTTGTTTTCGTTGTTGTTTTTGTTGCATGTTGCATGTTGCTTTCAATTGCGACAAACGTTTTTGAAATACACCCACACACCTGTTATACCTAACAAGATAAATAATCCAAACCTTCACAGTAAGTTGAGTTTCCTGTCCATTGGCCCGATAACAAGTTGCTCATTTCGCATATCCGTTTCTGTGAGCCTTTCAATGCGTAACCAAGGTTACAGCTAAATTTGCACTCAGATCCATAGATGTTTCTGTTTGTGCATTGCATGGATCCTCGCAATGGTGTCTGGAGTGACGAGCAAGTTATTACTGAAATAAAGCAAATATCATCAATTTTATATTATAATGGACGAGGGTCTTTTCCTTTTCATTAAAATAAAAAAAGCTTTGAGTGCTTAAAAAATTGGATTACATGAAGAGGGATGTCCAGACACTCCTTTGGAAATATTGGAGACAACAGGGCTTTAAGTTAGGACTTTAGGGATTTTTTCTGTTGTTGTTAATCCTAGGAACCTCTACCTCCTCCCCTACAAAAATGCTGGAAATAAAGGTCTCTAGAATTACTACGTACGGCTATAACGTCATGGGTTACGTAATCCAAGACATAGGTATTCACAACAATAAACTGTTGGCTCACTCTGAACCAATCAAATGAAAAGAAAAATCATCTCATTCAGTCTGCATGTGATGCCAATAGACCTTTTACCAAAATGGCGGCCGAAATTTCAAATAATTTAAAATTAGAAACAAATACCAGCACTAGAA